>JAABOM020000110.1:7280244-7300607 GCA_011800125.2 Solanum clarkiae | reverse complement strand
TTTGTATTGATTAAATGATCCTTATAACCCCCCCCCAAGAAAAAATAACCCCCCTCTACTTAGTCTCTACATTACTCTTCAAAGAAACCAAATCCCCTAATCTAGATTGCTCTCCCAAAACTCTCCCAACACTTAGGCTAAGTATTCTTCAAGATCTCTACCAAATCTCTTCATCTTCTCAAGGCTAATAAAGCAAGGTATGTGGGTTTGATTCTTGATTTTCTTTCAAATAAGAAGTCCTCTTCGAAAAACTAAATTTAGAATCTCGAATTTTCAATCTTTAATTTATGTATAATTGCATACTAATAAATGTTTACTTAATTTATGGTTATTCAATTAATTTATGATTATTTATAACTACTTATCTAGGCTTTACATAATTTAATTTAAGTATTTCAGATTTGCATTATTTAAGCTAACCTATATTTTCAAGTTTTAGATCTACAAATGAGTTATTATGATTTTATCCTAAAATATTCCTATGATTATTTTAACTTTGCTTGAATATAAAACTTGTAGTTTTAAGGTTATTGAACCATTTCCCACGTGATTTAAGTTGAGTTATGAACTTTGAATATTTGGTTTTCATGGCATAATATGAACTTATGATTTCGGACAAGAATAAGTAAATACAAGTATGAAGTGATATTGGGTGATTTAAAACCCATTCAGTTTCATTTTGAATCTTTGTTAAGGAGCTATTCTAAGTACAAGTTTGAATATGATTTATTTTACAAGTTATGACTTTTCAAACTAAATTAAGTTTTGGTTATTTCTAATATGCATGGTCTATTTCCATGGGATTTTGACTTAGCACCGAATGAGTTAGGAGTGGGACTCGACCTAAGGGGTCTTATGTGAAGCTTCTAATCTCATAACTACATGCCGCCGTAGGATATTTTGATTATGCCTTTTTAGGCTTTCTGACTAGTGGATCCATTTAGTATTTCCGTTTCTGGAGTTATACCCTGGCAAGTTGACTCACTCTTTGGCCGATGTGGAGTATGACATCGGTATTCCACATTATAGCTTATATGGTTTTTTCGGTTATGGTCTTATTCCCACACTTATTTGCTTATGTGCTTCTCTATATATTTTCATGGCATTACTTTACGCTTCTACTTTGGAACTGAATATATTGTTTAAGCTTGGAGTTTGTTATATTGGGTAAGTATTCTTTGTCATTATATTTATTTGTTGTGTTAATACCTGCATACTTACTACATTCCAAAGTCGCATTTTTTCCTACATGCTATAATCATATACGGACAACGATCTATCTCATCCTCCTCTGCGTGGCTAGATTGCTCGTGAAGACTTTGAGCTTTGGTGAGTTCCAATTCATCAAGAACAAGAACAGAACCCTTATCTTCAAGCTTTGCCTTTGTTATTCAGATATTTGATGTACTTTCATTTTGACTTAGTATTGAAGATCCTAGACTTGTATTCTTGGCTCTGTTTATTGTCATTATTTAGAGGTGTGACTGGACTATTGCTACAGTTGATATGTTTTAAACTATTCAACTTAAGCTTCTGCTTATGGTTACAAGTTGTCCCTTAGTCCTACTCCCCATATTTCATTGTCATCTATTTTCCATTTACCATTTAAACCTATAATATTCAATTATGATTTAAGAGGCTTGTTGGGGGCCTTCGGGTTCTCATTGGCCGTGTCACACCTAGGCCCTAGGTTTGGGTCGTGACAAGCTTGGTATCATAGCACAAGGTTTTAAAATGATCCTTGGAAGTCCACACACCGCATCTAGTAGAATCTCATTCATGGTGGTGAAGCGCGCCACAACTATGAATAGGAGGCTATGAGATGTTTAGGATTGTCTCATTTCTTTTTTTAAATCAAATCATGCCTTAGAGTAACTTAAGATATCCTTCCTTCTAATGGCTTGTTCGTTGCACTGTAGAAAATCCAGCCTAGAAGAAATATTCCCTTTACATGAGGGTCCTCAACCTCCAAAAGAGAGTAATGTGTGCTGAATTCAGGAATGTTATCTCATTATTGGCTCAAATGGTTGCCAATTAGGCTACGCAAGCTCCACCTCAAGCTCCAACACCTTACACTCCTACCCAGGCAACAATGTTAGAGATTTCACCCGTATGAACCCTCCAGAATTTTATGGAAATAGAATTGATAAGGATCCCATGGAGTTCATTGATGAGGTATACAAGGTTCTCTTGATTATAGGGGTGTCATCGGAGGAGAAGGCGGAGTTGGCGGCTTACCAGCTTAAAAGCCTTGCCCAGATTTGGTATGATCAGTGGGAAGGTGAAAGGGTGCTCGGTGGTCCAATCGATTGGGAAGAATTCAAGGTTGCGTTCTTGGACCGCTTTTTCCCTCTTGAATTAAGGGAAGCCAAAATGAAAGAGTTTATGAACTTGAGGCAAGGGTCGATGAGCGTTCACGAGTACTCACTGAAATTCAACACACTCTCTAAATATGCTCTTATGCTGGTATTTGATCCTAGGTCTAGGATGAATATGTTTGTTTCGGGAGTCTTCAACCTCATCAACGAAGAATGGCAAATTGCCCTACTGATCCAAGACATTGATTTGTCTCGGCTTATGATTTATGCCGAGCAACTTGAGGAAAAGAAGATTCGCAAGCTGAGGATAAATGATGGTAAGAGGCTAAGGTATGATGGTAAGTATCAAGGTCACAAGGGTGGTGATGGTAACCAAAGTCATCAAAACCAAAGGTTCCAGCAACAAGGGTCTTCGAATGCCTTCAACCAAAGGCATACTAATGATCGGTTTCAACATACTAAGGGTCAACAAAGTGGTGGCCATGCTCAGGCTTGGCCATCATGCAAAAAGTGTGGTAAGAGCCATGGTGGTGTGTGCTATTGGAAGTCGGGAAGTTGTTTAGCATGTGGCCAACTAGGTCACAAAATTGCCAATTGCCCTAAGGCTCATAATAATGGTAAGGGTAGTCGCCTGCATGGTAAAGATGTGCAGGCGGACCAAAAGCCACAAGCGATGAAACAAGGTGGTGGTCCTTGCAACAATAGGTTCTATGCACTACATGGGAGGCAAGAGGTGGAAGATCAGCCAAATGTTGTCATGGGTATGTTGAAAGTGTTTGATTTTGATTTTATGTTTTGTTGGATCCTGCTGCCAACTTATCCTTTGTGACTCCTTTTCTTTCCAATAAGTTCAATTTAAGTCCCGAAATTTTGAATGACCCTTTTCTTGTGTCTACTCCCGCGAGTGAGCATAGTTGCTAAAAGAGTCTATAAAAATGTTCCCGTGTCTATTATGCATAAGACTCTTTTGGACAACCTTATTAAATTATTTATAGTAGATTTTGCTGTCATCCTTGGTATGGATTGGTTGCATGACTCTTATGCCACCATAGATTGTAGAACTCGTAAAGTTAAATTTTGAAATCCTAATTAACCCTTGTTTGAGTGGGAAAGGCAAGATTCTGTGGTAAAAGGTAGGTTTATTTCATATCTTAAAGCTCATAAGATGATATCTAAAGGGTGTATCTATCATATGGTTAGGGTCCAAGATGTGTCTTCTAAGGTTCCCTCTCTTGAGTCAGTTCCTAAAGTCAATGAGTTCCCCGATGTGTTTCCCTAAGATCTTTCTGGTATTCCTCCCAAAAGGAAATTTGATTTTGGCATAGACCTCCTTTCCAATGCCAAACCTATCTTTATTCCACCCTATAGGATGGCACTGGCGGAGTTGAAAGAACTTAAGAATCAGTTGAAAGATTTATTGGAGAAGGGATTTATTAGACCAAGCAAATCTCCATGGGGTGCTCCTGTTCTATTTGTAAGGAAGAAGGATAGGTCACCCCGAATGTGCATTGACTATCATCAACTCAACAAAGTCATCGTTAAGAATAAGTACCCTTTTCCGATGATATATGATTTATTTGACCAACTACAAAAAGCTAGACATTTTCCTAAGATCGACCTTCGTTCTGGGTATCACCAATTCCAAATTAGGGAAAGTGATATTCCTAAGACAGCTTTTAGAACAAGATATGGGCACTATGAGTTTTTAGTGATGTCTTTTGGACTGAAAAATGTGCCTGCTATATTTACGGATCTTATGAATCAAGTCTCCAAACCCTACCTTGATATTTTTGTTGTGGTCTTTATTGATAATGTGCTAGTCTACTCCCGAAGTGAGAAGAAACATGAGGAACATTTGAGAATAGTCCTTCAAACTTTGAGAGATGAGAAATTGTACGCCAAATTCAGCAAGTGTGAATTTTGGATGAAAGAAGTTTCTTTCCTTGGCCATGTGGTGACTGATAAAGGTATTATGATGGACCCAAGGAAGACTAAGGCGGTGCGAAACTGGCCTCGACCCTTAACTCCATCTGACATAAGGAGTTTTTTGGGTTTGGCAGGTTACTATTGACGGTTTGTAGTAGAGTTTTCTTCAAGCGCATCCCCTTTGACCAAATTGACCCAGAAAAAGTCCAAGTTTGTGTGGTCTGATGACTATGAGAAGAGTTTCCAGGCACTGAAAGATAAGCTGACTTCAGCTCCCATCTTAACTCTTCCAGATGGTTTGGATGGTTTTGCGGTATATTGTGATGCATCTAGGGTTGGGTTGGGTTGCATGTTGATACAAAATAGTAAGGTTATAGCTTATGCTTCTAGATAGTTGCAAGTGCATGAGCACAATTATCCAACTCATGACATTGAATTGGCAGCAGTAGTGTTTGCTCTAAAAATTTGGCGTCACTATCTCTATGGGGTTCACATGGGTGTATTTACCGATCACAAGAGGTTGTTGTATGTGTTCACTCAAAGGGACTTGAATCTAAGGCAACAGAGATGGCTTGAACTTCTCAAAGACCATATGAGTGTGCACTACCATCCAGGTAAGGCCAATGTGGTGGCCGATGCTTTGAGTAGAATAACTATGGGTAGTATGAGTCATGTTAAGGGTGAAAAGAAAGAGTTAACAAAAGAAGTCCATCAGTTGGATGGCTAGATTGGGTGTTAGGTTGGAAGGTACTAATGATGGTGACATATTGTTCATAATGGGTCTCAATCTTCTTTGATTGTTGATGTGAAGTCAAAGCAAAGACCTTGACCCTGCTTTGATTGAATTAAAGAAATTAGTTGAACAAAAGAAAGTGGAGGTTTTCTCACAAAGGGGAGATGGTGTCCTTAGATACCAAGGTCTGTTGTATGTGCCGGATGTAGATGGATTGAGAACCTTGATCTTACAAGAGGCTCATAATTCATCTTATTCCATTCATCCGGGTTGCACCAAAATGTATCGAGATTTGAAGGAAGTCTATAGTGGGGTAATATGAAAAAGGACATAGCCAGGTTTGTAGCCAAGTGTCCAAATTGTTAGCAAGTGAAAGCCAAGTATCAAAGGCCCGATGTGCTAGCTGAAGACATTGAAATCCCAACTTGGAAGTGGGAGGAAATCAATATAGACTTCATTGTTGGATTGGCTCGGACTCGGAAACAATATGATTCAATTTGGGTGATTGTGGATCGTATGACCAAATCAACTCATTTATTGCCAGTTAAGACTTCGTATAGTGCTGAAGATTATGCAAAGTTAAATATTCGTGAGTTAGTCCAGTTACGTCGTGTTCCTTTGTCAATAATATCATATCGTGGCCCTCAATTCACTTCTCATTTTATGAAGGCATTCCAATGAGATTTGGGTACCAAAGTGAAGCTAAGGACCACATTTCATCCTCAAACAGATGGGGAAAAGACCATTCAAACATTGGAGGATATGTTGAGAGCATATGTCTTGGAATTTAAAGGTAATTGGGATAGTCACTTACCTCTTATTGAGTTTGCATATAACAATAGTTATCATTCTAGCATCGAGATAGCTCCATTTGAAGCTCTTTATAGTAGGCGTTGTAGATCACTGGTTGGCTGATTTGAGGTAGGTGAAATGGCATTATTAGGCCCATATTTGGTCTTGAAGGCTAGGGAGAAAGTGAGGATGATAAGAGACAGATTGAAAATGGCTCAAAGCCAACAAAAATCATATTCAGATATGAGGAGGAGAGATCTTGAATTTGATGTGGGAGATTGGGTGAATCTCAAAGTTTTACCTATGAATGGTGTTGTTCATTTTGGCAAAAAGGGCAAGTTGAGCCCAAGATTTGTGGGTCCTTACAAAATTTTAAGAAGGGTTGGAAAGGTAGCTTATGAGCTTGAGTTGCCTAATGAGATGGAGTTGGTTCACCCTGTTTTTCATATGAATCTTTCTTTCATATGTTAACGAACTACCTTCGTGACACAAGTTCTATAGTTCCATTGGAAACTGTGAAGGTTGGAGAAAATTTGACTTATGAAGAAGTACCGGTACAAATTTTGGATCGACAAGTCAAGAGGTTGAGAAATAAGGATGTGGCATCCGTCAAGGTGCTTTGGAGGAACCAACATGTTGAGAGTACTACATGGGAAGCTGAAGCAGACATGATGAAGAAATACCCCCATCTTTTCCCAACTAATCGAGCCTAAGATTTAGGAAATTCTATTCCTCGACTCCGAATTCCTCATTTTGTACCATTTTGTCACTGTTATAATTATTAAGCATGCTTTATTATTTTGATGTTACTTTATATATTTGTATAAGTTTTGCATGAAAATAAGCTCTATTTTGCATTTTGACTTGTTAAGCTCTTAGTCACTATTTTAATTCCTATTCATTCAAACTACTCTTCTCTTATTCGGGGACGAATGATCCTAAGGAGGAGATATTGTAATATACCAGGTGTTTTTAAGCCTATATTTGCGTGAAAGGATAATGTTCAAGCGAATTCCTATTGAGTTAAGTAAAATTTGAAATGAAGGTTATCTTAGCGATTAGCTTAGTTTAGTTATGTGATTGTTGAGGTGGTCTTGGAAGGGCAGTCAGTTTATACTTGGTTAATATTTTGGGCACAATGTTATGTGAAGTTAAGACTTAAAAAAAATGAAATTTGGTTTGCATTTGGAATTATTCGAAATGAAGATATATGTGAAGGTTGTAATTGACTTGTTTGGGTACTATTCTTTTGCCATTGTTGCATGGCTTGCATGGGCAGCCTTTGGCATGCCCTTAGCAAGACTTAAGGCCATACCATCCTATGCCATAACACCATGGGAAAGGATAATGTTGCCATACTAGGTCCCATGCCCACTCCCTTGTGTTTGGCATCTTTCTTCTTTTTAAAAGTGAGTCAAAAAGCCCCTTTGCACCACATGATTTTATGCCTTTTTCCTCACACGTTTTGACCACTTTTTGTTGATTAAATGACCCTTATAACCCCGCAAAATCAGTATAAATATCCCCCTTTCTACTTAGTCTCTACATCACTCTTCAAAGAAACCAAATCCCCTAATCTACATTGCTCTCCCAAAGCTCTCCTAACACTTAGGCTAAGTATTCTTCAAGATCTCCATCAAATCTCTTCATCTTCTCAATGCTAATCATGCAAGGTATGTGGGTTTGATTCTTGATTTTCTTTCAATCAAGAAGTCCTCTTCGAAAAACTAAATTTTAGAATTACAAAATTTCAATCTTTGATTTACATATAATTGCATACTAATTGATATTTGCTTAAGTTATGGTTAATATTTATCAAAGCTTTACATAATTTAATTCAATCATTTCAGATTTGCATTATTTAAGCTAACCTATATTTTCAAGTCTTAGATCCAAAAATGAGTTATTATGATTTTATCCTAAAATATTCCTATGATTATTGTAACTTTATCTGAATATAAAACTTGTGATTTTAAGGTTGTTGAACCAGCCCCAACGTGATTTAAGTTGAGTTACGAACTTTGAATATTTGATTTTCATGACATATTATGAACTTATGATTTCAGACAAGAATAAGTAAATACAAGTATGAAATGATATTGGGTGACTTAAGACCCATTCAGTTTTATTTTGAATCTTTGTTAAGGAGCTATTCTAAGTACAAGTTTGAATATGATTTATTTTATAAGTTATAGTTTTCCGAACTAAATTAAGTTTTGCTTATTTCTAATATGCATGGTCCGTTTTCGTGGCATTTTGACTTATAGCACCAAATGAGTTAAGAGTGGGACTCAACCTAAGGGGTCTTATATAAAGCTTCTAATCTCATAACTATGTGCCACTGGTAGGATATTTTGATTATGCCTTTTTAGGCTTTCTGACTAGTGTATCCATTTAGTATTTCTATTTCTGGAGTTATACCCTGGCAATTTGACTCACTCTTTGGCTGGTGTGGAGTATGACATCGGTATTCCATATTATAGCTCATATTGTTTTGTCTATCATGGTCTTATTCCAACACTTATTTGCTGATGTGCTTCTCTAAGCATTTTCATGGCATTACTTTACGCTTTACTTTGGAACTGAATATATTGTTTAAGCTTGGAGTTTGTCATATTGGGTAAGTATTCTTTGTCATTATATTTACTTGTTGTACTGCATACCCGCATAATTAGTATATTCTAAAGTACTTACACACTTTTGCCTACATGCTATAATCATGTAGGGACAGGCGATCTACCTCGTCCTCCTCCGCATGGGTAGATTGCTCGTGAAGACTTATCTTCAAGCTTTGCCTTTGTTATTAAGATATTTGATGTACTTTCATTTTGGGAGCCTAGATTTGTATTCTTTGCTCTGTTTTATTGTCATTATTTAGAGGTGTGACTGGACTATTGCTACACTTGGTATGTTTTAAACTATTTAACTTATGATTCCGCTTATGGTTACAAGTTGTCCCTTAGTCCCATTCCCCATATTTCATTGCCGTCTTTTTTCCATTTACCATTTAAACCTATAATGTGCAATTATGATTTAAGAGGCTTATTTGGGGACCTTCGGGTTCTCATTGGCCGTATCACACCTAGGTTCTAGGTTTGGGTCGTGACACCCTCAAGCAATATATATCAAAACCCTTCATCAAATCCCATAATGGGTCATAGGTTCATATCTCAAAACATGGTAAAATAGTCACAATTTCATGAAACCTCAACATAGTTCATAGCCTGATTCATAATAAGTAAGACCCATAAGTAAATCAACTTGAAATCATGCAATTTAAGTAAAGAGGGAGCTTGGGCATCATGGGTGAAAGGGAACCATGAATGAAACCCATATACCTTAGCTTTGGAGAATTCTTGAAAAAGGTTGGAGATGGAGACTTGAAGCTTGAATGAGAACCTTAAGATTCGGATGAGTTTTAGGACTTGAAATTTGGAGTGAAATATGAGTCTAAGTGTTTGAGAGTAAGGGAATGTCTTGAATGATATGAGGGCAAATATGGCTAAGTATAGGTACTTTCACCCATGGGAACACTTAGGCCCAAGACCCAAAAGCCTTGGGCCGAAGTGAAAAACTCCACAAAAATTACACTGAGGCGCGCCCTTGGTGCGTTGCGCCATATGAGCAGAAACCTCACTAGAATTCGATTTCTGAAAAAATGAAATTGTGATTCATTTGCTCTAAAATTGGGGTTAGACCCATATCCCTCTCAACTTGACCCCCTGAACATGAATATGAAGTCGAATTTTCGATATCACCCATGAATTTTGAGATATATGAAAATTACAATTCCGGGCATTTCTGAGACACATTATCGGGCACTTTTTGGGACGTTTCATTCACCCTCTTCTCCTTGAACTTTTTCCCTTCAATCTGCTCAGCATAAGTCATAAGTTTAGATATGTCCATGTCTAGAATAAGCATAAATAAGAGATCCCAGAAATAAACTTATGCATTATTGCTCGGGGGTTAACCACTAATATAGGAGCATACTTTGAGAGCTTTATGAATTTGATGGCATATTCTCTTACATTCATACCATCCTACTTGAGGTTGATAAATTCTGTCATTTTTTCCTCCCTAAGCTCAAGAGGAAAGAAACGGTCCAGAAAGGAAAACTTACTCTTTCAAACCAATCCCATCATCATCAACCCTCTCCTCCAACCATTAGTTGTACCACACTTAAGCCAAATCCTTTAACTAATAGGCAGGTTGTTCAGCTCTCTCTTCTAAAGTCACTCCCATAATAGTCAACACTTTAGAGAGTTTATCAATGAAGTTATGGCAACCTTTGTGGGAGAATGCCACTTCTGTATAATTTGGGTTTACATAAATACTTGCTAAAATATTAATCATAATTTAATAATGAATTCAAAATAGTTACAGGTATAGGATTTTGTCCTAAAGGTAATTCAGTTGATTTCGGGTTCCAGTTCATGGCGTAAGCACCTTTCGGAATAATTTAAACCAATATCTTGCGAGATTTTTATACATTTCCCTTACTATTATAGTACACGCTAAAAATTGTTACAAAGACATAAAAGGTAATTTTATATATAAATAATCTCACCGGCTCCAAATTAACTAAACAAATCAAAAATTTAAGTTACAAACCATGGTTTCATAATTTACATGAGTCTTTTAAATTTACATATACATATGGAACAGGAGAGTCATGAACATGTCTCAAAACTACTACAATGTATATATCTAGATGCAAAAGTGATCCTCTTCATAGCTCCCAAAATTTATCTCCTATGGCTATCCTCAAGCATCATCTCGGACATTCCCTATATTAGAAATAACTATTGCTAAACATAAAGAATAGTGATGTAAAAGTTACAAGTTGGAACCTTTAGATTTCTCAATTTATCTTTCTTAAGTCAACGACAATACAATTGGAATACAATAAATAGACCGAGTGAACAAATATATTAATAATATCAAGTATGATATTTAAAAATCTAAGTATCAAGAGTTCCTGGAACCATTTTTACAAGACATTTAAATGACAAGTTTAGCCCAATATGTATGTCATGTTGTCATATCAAACATCAAGTATTAAGAAGCATCAAAGCCCTTTATCAAAAAAGGGTGAAAACCCAATTATCAAGAGAACCAAGAACCATATTAAGAGTGGCCTTCTAGTTCATGCTTAAAATGGACTGCTTACATACTTAGGACGAACGAAAAATCCACAGTCAAGATGACAATCAATCTGAATCAGAGGAATGCTAATGGTGACGAAGTCACAGCCACAAGAACAACATCGTCCACAAGAATTTTAATTGATCGGGCAATCCATGCAAATGGACAAATTAAGGAAGTGTCTTGCAAGTCTGAGAAGATATCAATACTGCAGGACAAAATAATATAAACATAGCTGAGATACTAAGATAAATTTCAGATGTACTAGCAGCTAACATGAGCACAAGAACAAGTTTTTACATGAACCTTGACCTTTTAGCGCACAACTAACCTTACCGAGTTCAAGTCATTGATCAATACGACATCAGTTTCTTCAACCAATTTCCTTAAGAATGTAGAAGAGTGTAAGCACCTTCATACTTGATTAAAATGCCAATTTAGTATATAGCACTTTCAAAAGGAAAAAATTGAAAAGATAGACACCAAAAGGGAGCCCCATTTGTGTAAATCACACCCTTCTGGGCAGCTTGACTGCCTTGCATCGCAACTAGATTTTGAATTGGTAAATGAAAAAACTAGGCTTTTCAATCTACATGAAAATAGTAGGTATATGCATTTAGGTTAAAAAAAATTAGGAATCACTTCAAAATACCTTTTGTACAAAAATTTATTGTCAAAAAACCAACAACACACACCAAGGATTTCTATGTGAAAAATCTAGACAGAACTTGTCCAAAATTACATCTACTATTTTGGATCCATTACTACCAAATTAGGTCCCAACATAAACATAAGAGTTTTAGATACGTCTCTTGGGGTTTCAATGACAAAGAACAATCACAAAATACAACCCATACATCAAGATATGATTCAAATACTAACGACAGCATATAGAAGCTTTCTCGGACAGAAACAGTGGCCTGAACTTTTACTGTGTTTTGTTCCCCTTTTCAGTCCCATACAAGCAAATTCTGACTTACCCCCAAACAAAAGAATTATAGGTATATGTGTTAGATTTCCAAAACATATTTTTACACCAAAAACAAAGCTATACACAGCGAGATATTTGAATATTACTAACCATTACACAGTGTCAAAATAGAATTCAGTTTCTTACCAATAGGTTGAGGGTTTCTTGAGTTTTTCTCAAAGGAACTAGTTCTTTTCATGATTTTTTAAAGTATAATGATATGAGGGAGTTTATAAGGTTCCTCTCATTCTTGGAACCGACTTACCTTTGGGGGGAAGATACATTATATTAAAAGCAAATTAAAGAGGCTGCCCAAGAAAAGGTGGCTGCCCAAATCTCTCTCTCTCCTTTTAATCACACCTTAATATCAATTATTAAGGCTTATATAATATACAAGTTCATAAAAGTAAACCAAATTACAATAAGACAAACCCCTCCATGTTTTCTTTTTTATGATTCAAAAAAATCAATTCATGTAATGACATAAGTTCCTGTCAAAGAGTTATGAAGTAGGGGTTGATTTTATCTCAAGGGAGTACCTTTTTGAAAATGACTATATTTAATAATAAGGGCATTACAGAAGTCTTGGGCATCCTCATAAGCTTTTCACCCATAAAACTCAGGAGAATTTATCCAGGTGAAATCTCTCACTCTAGCAGTCGGAGTGGGAGCATGAGGAGGAGGATTGACCTGCCTAGCTTGATTTGGTCACCGCTTGGGAAAGCATGGCAAATACAATCCAAAATTCATCTTGAGTAACCTGCTCCCCATAGGCTCCTAAGGGACTTGGTCCTCATTAATCGGGGGCTTGCCTTAGTAGAGGGGCTCTTCGTGAAGGCATATTCTGTAAGACATCAAGGACACCATCAAAATTAGGAAGTCCTAAGACATGGTTCATAGCATGACTTAAGAAATGAAAAAGTGAGACAATTCTTAGAACACCATCATAACCTCCCATTAATAGGTATGGTGCACTTCACAACAATGAATAGGACTCTAATTGATGTGGGATGGTGGACTCCAAGGATTATTTTGAAACATAGTGCTCTAATACCAAGCTTCTCATGACCCAGGCCTAGGGACTAGGAGTGACATGGCGAATTGGAACCCAAGAGCCCCTAAACAAGCCACATTGCATCCACATACAGATTATCGGTTTGGAAGCACATAATAAAGCAATAAACACATAGTTCTAAGGGATGGGAAAGTATGACTCACGCTATGGGGATTCATAGGGATAGGGATTTGCATGGATTCTCATAGCACAAATCATAATCTCTACAAGCAAGTAGCATAACATAACACAAATCTGTACATAGAGTTTACATGTTGTGCAACAATGCCTCTAAGCCATAGAATAGGACAGGGACTAAGACATGTCCCAGGCGCATCCTAAAAGTAAAGACATAAGAGAAAGTAGCATAATAGGTAGATAGAAGATGGTTTGTCCTTACGATAGGACTCACCACAAGCAACTCTCACAATCCAAGCTAACCGGCAAGAGGTGAATGAAGATAGTCTTCGGTCCCTACATGGTTAGATCATGTAGGCAAAGAGTATGTATGTTTGAATAAACTAAGTATGCAGGCATGCAAATACTTATGAACTTGTCAACCTACAATCAATGTTAGATGACAAGGGAACATATATAGAAAGAAGCATATAGAAAAGAATAATATGTCAATATGCCATGAATTCATGATGTATGAATGCCACAATACTTTGTACATAGAGGGGATGGGACCTCAATTGACATAAGACAAAATGAGCTATAACTTGGAACTCCGGCATCTTCCCACAACGGATAAAGAGGTGACCTACTAGCCAAAGGTAGGTCCTAAACATAATAATTTGTTAAAAGGGACATAAACATGAACCTATGTTAGGCACATAGTTATGGGACTTGAGGATTTATATGAGGGACCTTGAGGATACCCCCCCCCCACAAGCCCTCTTGGTGCTAAGTCATCATTCCACAAGAATACATATACATATACATATATGTGCTTGAAAAGGAGGCATTAGTCTTTCCAATCATAATCATGCATACTTAGGCTCAAGCACCAAAACATACTTCATAATCATGCATACTTGGGCTTAAAAATCAAATCATACTTCATGTCATACTTTTATGCATAGGAATAATTCTTTCATACTTGTACATATTGGTGTAAACACCCATCATTGCTCAAAGAGCCATATCATAGATATTATATGATCACATTTTTGTCATACTCATGCATTCCTTAAAAACATAGTCATCATCATAATTCAGACTTAGCCCACAGCATAAACTTAATGAAAATCAATGTTCATGTATGCAAATGTCATGAATGATAAGAGAATTGCATAGAAAATAGAGATTCATACTTAAAATAACAATATAAGATGAAACTCGAAGTAAATCTATGAAGAAGTTTACATTTAAAGCATACTTGAGATTACCCATGCCTAGGTCAATATTTAAAAGGACATGCATATTTAAACTTCATAATATCAATGCAATTCAATATATTAGGGATGAAATCACTTCAAAAATATCAATCAAATACAGCTCATATCCCAATTTAATCAAATCAACATTAATTTAAAAGAGCTATATTCAAAGTAAACTTGAAATTCATAAATTAAGGAGTAAAAAGTGTTTGGGGTCTTCATGGTTGAAAGGGACTATGAATCAATACACCTTAGATATCTAGATGAATAAAGCAGAAATTGAATGGAGAAGAAGGCCCTTCCCTTGAGCTATAAGTTGAATCTCCAATAGCATACTTGAAAGGAGTTCTAAGAAGAGAGAATTTGAATATTCTAAGTGTAAGGAATAAATTTAAATAAGAATAGAGGAGTATAGTTCTTTTTAGGGGTTTAGGATAGGTTAGTAAGTCCAAACGACCCTTAGAAATCACCAAAATTACGAGAAAACAATTAAAAATGAGCAATAAAAAGAGTCCAGGTGGCCCATGAAAGAGAACCATGGTCCATACAATTTACCATAGACTGTAAAGTGTCTATGGTATGGACCTTCAGACACTTAGCCAATTTTCAAACTAAGGTCATTTCCACTGGCGGTTCATGGTCCATTCAATGGTGCACTGATCATACAATAGTTCGTAGAAATGATCCAAGTTCTGAGATGGTAATTTTATACTTAGAACCACATTTTAGAATGAGGATTTCATGAAGCACCTCACTTCGGCTCATGGTGAGTAGCAGGAGACCCTACCGTGGCTCGTGCAAGAGCACATGGTGGCTCCCTTAGCGAAATTCTTAGTTTGAAAGTTGGGGCTCCTACCAAGGGCCCCTTTCACGGCCTTTGGTGAGGACCACGAGTCATCGGAGGTTACCTGGAGGGCCACCAAGCCTAATATTCTTTCTTAATCCTCAAAAGAACATACACAAGTATCCCTTATGGATCACACACCTCTGAAAACTTAATTAAAGCATCAATAAAGTCTCATGAGTTTCGGGTCCTTAAAGATTTATGCCCAGGAGCTTTTGTGAACGTAGTCGAGACCAGTTTGTGTTACTTGAGCAGGGATAGATGATTGTCTCACAGTATGAGGATAGGTTCCAAAGCTCTCCCGATATGCTATAGCTATTTTCGTTTTGAGAAGGAGCAGATTCACAATTTCATGTGAGGATTGAGGCCTCTGCTGAGGATCAACACTCATGCACTGGTGACTTTAGGGAGGTCATTCCTTTACATTGTTGACCATGCTCACTCCCTGGAGCAAATTAGTCGGTGAGGCCCAAGGGGGTAGCGGCAAGTGGACTAGATAAGAGGGAGAGTACAGTGTATCCCAGACATGGTTCTGAGCATTGAGGGACAAGCCTCCAAGGAGAGGTCAGTAGGATTAGACCAATAGGCCAGACCAGGCATCATTATAGGCTTTTGAGGGTGGCCATCAAGGCCCGGTTATGTCCAACAGGAGTGGTTCTTCATATCCTACCTAGCACAGATAGAGGGAGAGCGATTCATCTTCTTTATGGCTAGTTAGGTCCTAATATTGTAGGTAGTCAAGCTTTTAGGGCAACTAGATTGGTACTGTTCGATCATGACCAGAGAGACAAGGCTATACGAGTTGTTTTGCATGCAAAGCACTAGATAATTAGCTTAGATCGTCAAGAACACAAAACAGCACTGTCACCCCACAACCCACCAAGTCAGCTCCTACACCAGGTGACAGGGGCAGAGGTCAGGATCATAGCTGTCGAGACTATTAGTACAAGGACCAGCAGGGTTATCAACAAGGTTCCAAAGGGCCATCAGGGGTGGTAGAGCTAAGGGCAGCAGTGATGTTCAAGGGGGAGGCCGTCAAGGCGAATTTTGTGCTGCACCAGCTCGGGCTGAGTTCGAGGCTTCTGATAAGGCCATCACAAGTATGATTACTATATGCCAACAACCAACTTCAGCCTTATTTTATCTAGGTTCTGCATTTTCTTATGTGTGTGTATTATATTTCCAATCTAGGTGAGTCTCCTGAGCCTCTACCCCCCTAGGTTTGGGTATCGACCTCGATGAGGAATTCGTTGTTGGTTGATCGAGTTTGTAGAGGTTATGTGATCACTCTTCAGGGCTTTGACACTTGGGCTAACTTGATATTACTTGATATGCTGGATTTTGATCTTATTATGGATATAGACCTGTTGGCCCCACTTTTATGCTATGTTAGACTATTATGCTAAGATTGTACCTTTGCGATAATGGGGATGTCTCTCGTAGTTTTACTAGGTCTGTGAGTCGCATTTTGATAGGTATTATATCGTATATTCAGGCTCATAGATTGATTTCTATAGGATGTTCAACTTATTTAGCTCATGTGCATGATGTGACAGTTCAGACATCTATTGTGGAGTCTTTTCCGATTGTATGTGAGTTCCCTGATGTGTTTTTGATAGATTTGTCGAGGTTGCCGCTTGAGTGGGAGATTGATTTTGCTATTAAGGTGGAGCTGAACACTAAGCCCATATCTATTCCTCCATATAGGATGGCTCTTGCAGAGCTTAAGGAGCTTAGTTCACAGCTTTAGAGCTTGCTAGATCTGGGGTTCATATGGCTGAGTGTTTTTGACAAAGAAAGATGGGACTCTCCGGATGTGCATTGACTATTGATAGCAAAATAAGGTGACAGTGAGAACCGTTATCCCCTGCTGTATATTGATGACCTAGTTGATTAGTTACAGGGGTCCTTAGTGTTTTCTCAGGTCAATTTGATATTGGGGTATCACCAGCTTAGAATCCGGGCAGAAGATGTTCAGCAGACTGCCTTTCGGACTCGTTATGGGCATTATGAGTTTCTAGTTATGCCTTTTTGGTTGATTAGTGCCCCTGCAGCATTTATGGACTTGATGACTTGTGTATTTCGATTGTACCTGGACTCTTTTGTTGTGGTTTTTATTGATGATATTCTGGTATATTCGCCGAGTCGAGAGCAGTATTCCCAACATCTTCGTGTTATACTACAAACACCTTCAAAATTATAGGTTGTACACTAATTTTCCAAGTATGAGTTCTGGCTTGAGTTTCTGACTTTCTTGGGTCACGTGGTATCTGGTGAAGGTATTAATGTGGACCTGACTAAGGTCGAGGTGATTCGTGGCTGGCCTAGGCCTACTTCAGTGATAGAGGTTCAGACTTTTGTTAGGTTGGCAGGGTATTACAGGCGATTTATTAAGTGCTTCTCCAACACTGTCGCTCTGTTGAATTGATTAACTCGCCAGAGTGTGCCATTTGTCTGGTCCGATGAGTGCAAGGCTAGTTTTCTAAGGCTGAAGGAGTTGCTGACTACTACTCCTGTTCTGACCCTCCCTATTGACAGAGAAAATTTTGTGGTATATTGTGATGCCTCTCATATTGCGCTGGGTTATATTGATGCAGTGGAGCTGAGTTATTACTTATGTTTCTCATCAATTGTGGGCCCATGGGCATAACTACTCCACGCACAACCTCGAGTTGGTAGCAGTGGTGTTTTTGGTCAAGATCTGGAGACATTATCTTTATGGTGTGCATTGTGACATTTATACAGACCATCAGAGCTTACAGTATATTATGACTCAGCAGGACCTGAATTCCCGTTAGAGACAATTGTTGGCTGACTATGATATTTCTTATCCTACACCATCCGGGCAAGGCAAACATGGTATCGAATGCCTTAAGTTGAAAGACAGTGAGTATGGGCAGCCTAGCACATCCTAGTGGTTGAGGAGAGACCATTGGCTTCGGACATTTAGTCCTTAGCTAACCGGTTGGTTCGATTGTATATCTCAAACTCTAGTCGAGTTTTGGACTTTATTGGGGCTCAGTCTTTCCTGGTTGATCATATATGGTCTCAACGGTTCGAGGATGAGTCGTTAGTGGGTCTCTAAGACAGAGTTCTATAGGGTATTGGGGGTCAGGTTACAGTTGATTCAGATGGGGTTATTAGATTCGAAGACTGGTTATGTGTTCCTAGAGTGGGGGATTTGATACAGTTGATCCTGCATAAGGCACATGATTCTCAATATTCCATTCATCCGATATAACTAAGATGTACCAATCTTGAGCCAATATTACTAGTGGGATGGTATGAGAAGAGATATTGCAAATTATATGTCGCGCTATCTCAACTATCAGCAGGTAAAGGCTGAGCATCAATGACCCTGTAGGACACTTTCGTAGCTACCCATTCTCGAGTGGAAGTGGGAGCGTGTGACTATGGACTGCATTGTGGGGCTTTCTCGTACTTTCAGGGATTATAACAACATTTGGGTGATAGTTTATGGGTCGACTAAGTCTGCACACTTCTTTCCATTCTGTTCTACCTTCAACGCCGAGCAGTTAGCCTATATTTACATATAGGAGATTGTCTTGTTGCACGGGGTGCCTATATCTATCGTCTCTGACCTAGGGTCGTACTTTTCCTCTAGCTTTTAGAGGGATTTCAGTGAGAGTTGGACATCTAGGTCAATCTGAGCACAACATTCCATCCATAGACTGATGGCCAGTCGAAGTGCACTTTACAGGTCCTAGAGGACATGTTACGGGAGATGTATTGGAATTTGGGAGTCAGTGGAACCAGATTCTGCCATCAGCTGAGTTCGCCTATAATATAAGTTATCATACCAATATTTATCATACCAATATTCAGATGGCTCCATTTAAGGCTTTATATGGCTGGCGATACCGTACTCCTATTGGGTGGTTTGATTCTATAGAGCTAAGTCTATATAGTTCAAATTTGTTGCAGGAAGCCCTGGCTAGGTTCCTCGTGACACATGATAGATTGAGTACAGTTCAGAGTTGGCACTAGAGTTATGTCGACCATAGACTTCGGTTCTTATCGTTTGAGGTTGGAGATCAGGTACTCTTGAGAGTATCGCCCCTGAAGGGGGACATGCAATTTGGAAGACGAGCTAAGTTGAGTGCTCGGTATATTGGACCTTCCAAGATTTTGAGACAAGTTAGGCCAATTGCTTAAGAGTTTTCCCTTCCTCCAGCTTACTCTGCCATCCATCCCTAATTCTGTATGTCGATGTTACACTGCTATATTCCAAATAAGTCACATGTGTTGCGGTATGATACAGTTGAGTTAGATGGCCGTCTAACTTATGTTAAGGAGCTAGTGGCCATCTTAGCTAGGGATACCAGGCAGTTGCATTACAAGGCCATACTGACAGTTAACGTGTAGTGGCGACACCGTCTGGTCGAGGAGGCAACATGGGAGATAGAGGCATAGATGCAGAAGTAGCGCCCCTACCTATTTGAGCCATTAGGTGTGCCTTCTACTTTACTTTCATGGACGAAAATCTTATATGTGGGGGATGTTGTAATGACCCTGTAGGTCAATTCGGTGTTTCTATACTATTTATGTTGTTTTAAGATTCTAAGTAGTGACCTCGGACCTATTATCACCTGTTAGGACTGTCGGGATAGTTATTAGGTGTTTTGGTTGAGAATTGTGCAAGTTTGCAAGTAGCGAGAAGCTAAATCTACTAAAATGAGGTTTCTGTCAAGACCTAGTAAATGGCCTCGGAATGGGATTTCTGACGGTTCCATTAGTTTTGAAGCGACCGACTTGTGCTAGGAGGGTGGTTGTATGAGAATAGAGGGCCCCAATATAATTTTAGCTAAAAGTTGCAAAACGAGTTCAACCAGAAGCTACAAAGTAACATGAAAACCCAGCCAAACATGCTTAGAATGGAAATCTGATGGTCAGTTAGCTCCAGAACGTTGAAAACGGTCTAAAATAACCTTTCATTAGTTGACAGGGACATCCGGTTGCATTTTTACCCCTTAGTTCTTTTGGCTAACTTTATTCAGAAAGAAGTGGGACCCTCAATTTTTCGTAGGATACTCCATTAGGAGTCCAACTACACCATTGGATCCAAAACATTGAAATCTGGGTAGTTACACTATTCGTTTGCATAAATCGAACATCGAATGCCCAAGTGAAGTTTGGAAATGAGCTGGGGCAGGACCAACAAATTTACTCTCCATG
>JAABOM020000110.1:7216575-7271357 GCA_011800125.2 Solanum clarkiae | reverse complement strand
TCCCCCTCCAATTGTTTAGCATAAGTCATTAAGTAGGACAAATCCATATCACTAATCAACATAGCGGCCAGGCACTCTTTATTCACTAAATTGGATACACCAATCAAAAAGTTATTCATTCTAGATCTTGGAATGGCCACCAATTGGGGAACATGTTTTGAAAGTTCATTGAACTTGAGGGCATACTCTCTCACACTCATAGATCTTTGCTTCAAATTCATGAACTCTATCATTTTGGCCTCTCTAAGCTCAAGAGGAAAGAACCGGTTGAGAAAATCCATCTTAAACTCCCCTATAGAATCCATTATTGTTCCCCTTCTCCTCCTTCCATTGAGTATACCATATTTGGGCCACACCCTTGAGTTGGTAAGCCGTCAACTTTGCCTTCTCTTCCAATCTAACTCCTATGATAGCCAACACCTTGTGTACCTTATCAATAAATTCTTGATGGTCCTCATCCACTTTAGACCCAACGAACTCTGGTGGGTTTATCCTCATAAAGTCCCTCAACCAAGATACCGGAGTAGGAGCATGAGGGGCTTGGGCCCCTTGGTTGACTTGGTTAGCTATGGCTTGAGCTAGAAAAGTGAGAGCATCCCGAATCTCTCCATGAGTCAGTTGTTCTTGAGGAGTACGGGCTCTTTTCCTCTTGTGTTAGGCATGATCTAGCACAGCAAAGGATAATCATTAGGAGAAAAACCTTACCTTAACTCCTATAGCATGACAAAGAGTAAGAAGAAGGGAGACATTTCCTAGAATGTCTCATAACCCCTTACTCATAGTATTATGGTGCCAAACACAACCATGAATAGGATTTTAATCAACACAATGTGTTGGATGTTGAGGACCATTAACAACCTAGTGCTCTGACATCAAGTTTGTCACGATCCAAGCTTAGGGCCTAGACGTGACACGGCGAATGGGGAACCCAAAGGGACCCCAAACAAGCATCATAGCATATCATTACACATCCTTGATCGTGGAAGCAATAAAAAAGCAATTGAAAATTGAAATAAGGGTAAAAGGGTATAGGGGAAACCTTTCATATCATAAAATCGAAGTGTTAAAGAGAGTCAAGCTAAAGCATAATTACAAAACCTGTCCAATAACACCTCTAAAGATAGAACTTAGCGGGGGCCAAGACAAGAAACCGGGCTCACCCTCATAGCCAAAATTTACAACAAAAGAAGAGATTTTTTTATACATAGCATAAGATCAGAGACATTGTCCTTGAAATTGAGGACACACTAACTTGCTTTGTAGAGATAGTACTAGCCATGGGGAGGATGAGGATGATTGTGAGGAGCTACGATTCCTACATGATAACATTATTTAGGCATAGAGTATGCGTTAGTACGTCGGAATGTACTAAGTAAGTAGGATACAATGCAACAAGATAAAGGCAACATAATCAAAATGCAATATCATAAGCAATGGATAGCATAATAACAATATGACATGTGTGAATGATACTTGAAGTAAAACATGTTTATATAGGACATATTTCCTGTGAAGGAAGAGACCATCATCATAGATGAAAAAGCTTAGTACTTGGAATCCAAGCTAGACAATCCCTTAGAACTGATTGAGGAATTAACCCCTCAATTTGTTGATGGATATGACCACATTCCATCGGAAGTGATTGAGGTATCAACCCATCAATTAGTTGATGGCTTACCACCCCTATCAGAGGCAATAAAGGTATTAACCCCTCAATCAGTTGACAGACATGACCACCCTCGCTGGAAATGATTGATGTATCAACCCCTCTAATGGTTAATGGTTTACTACCCCCATCTGAGACGATTGAGGTATTAACCCTTCAATGGATTATAGTCAACTCACAGCACTATAGATACAAATTATGAAATCATCACATAAAAACAGCACTATAGATACAAATTATGAAATCATCACATAAAATTCATACTTTCATCATCATAAAGTCACTTAACTCATATGCCAAGCATTAGGCTTTCAATAACTCAAGACATATTAACTGGACCTTTTATCAAACACTTGGTGGGTGTGCAATGCTAATACAAAATCATGGAATTCAAGAGTGCAAACATGCAAGTAAACTTGAAGTAAATTAACCCACCAATACTAGGTAATATCATCATGCAATATACATCGAAACCCTTCATCAAATCTCCAGATAGATCCAAGATTTATAGTTCAAAACATGCTCAAACAGTAATACTTTAATGAAACCCCAACATAGTTCATAGTCAAATTCATAGTAAATAAGACCCATAAGTAAATCAACCTAGAAATATTAAATTTATGTTAAAAGGGAACTTGGGCACCATGGGTGAAAGGACTCAATGGTTAAAACCCACATACCGTAGCTTTGGAGAGTTCGTTGATGAAGATTGAGATGAGAACTTGAAGCCTAAGTGAAATCCTTAAGATCTGGAATGAGATTTGGCACTTGAATTTTGAGTGAAATATTTGTCCAAGTTTCTGAAAGAGTATTGGGAATGTCATATATGATATAAAGGTGAAATATGGCTAAGTATTTTCATGCATAGGAAGTCTTAGGCCCAAGACCCAAAAGCCTTGGACCGAGATAAAAAAACTGGCACAAAATAACACTGGCCCGCGATCAGTCTGGGCCCCGGTACCATACACGGATCAACACTAGAATTCCAAATTTTTGGAATTTCAACTTTTGATATGGTTGCTCTAAAATCTGGGTTAGACCAATCTCCCACTCAATCCCCCCCCCCCCCCCCCCGAACAAGCATATAAAGTCGAATTTTTTATATCATGCACGAGTTTTGAGATATCTAGAAATTATAATTATGGGCACTTCCAAGGAACATTTTCGAGTACTTTTTGGGGTCGTTTCATAGGGATAGATTTCATAGGACCATTCATTATCTCGCATAGGAAAAAGTATGTCGTAGTAGCTACAAACTACATCTCCAAGTGGGTGGAGGTAGTGGCTCTACCTAACAATGAAGATAAAAGTGTCACAGTGTTCCTCAAAAGGAATATCTTCTCTTAATTTGGTACTCCTAAAGTCATCATCAGCGATAGAGGTTCTCACTTTTGCAACAGGCTCTTTAAAGCACTCCTAGATAAGTATGGGGTAAATCACAGGGTGCAAACACCCTATCATCATCAAACAAGTGGACAAGTGAAGGTATCCAACAGGGAAATCAAGCAGCTTTTAGCCAATACAGTTAATGCAAATCAAATAGATTGGTCAAGGAAACCTGATGATACATTATGGGCATACCGGACTGCATTTAAAACTCCTACTGACATGTCTTCCTACCAACTAGTCTATGGTAAGTCATGTCATTTGCTAGTGGAGCTTGAATACAAGATAATATAGGCCTTAAAAAAGTTAAATCTTGATTGGCTTATCGCTGCACAATCTAGGTTGACTCAACTTAATGAGCTGAATGAATTTCAATGCAGGGCATATGAGAGCTCTGCATTGTATAAGCAACAAATGAAATTTTAATATGACCGTCGCACTGTATGCCGTCAGTTTATGCCAGGAGACTTGGTGTTGCTCTACAATTCTAGATTGAGGTTATTCCCTAGAAAGCATAAATCTAGATGGATGGGGCCCTTCTGAAGCATGTGTCTTCATTGGTTCCATTGAATTAGAGAAACGAGATGGAGAAACTTTCAAAGTAAATTGTCAAAGAGTCATACTCTACATGGGAGACACGTAGGAGATCAAAACAGTGAAAAAGTAGGACCTTGAAGAGAGATAATGTAGCACACCATCCATGTCATGTTGCGACAATAAATTAGGTGTTGCTTTGGAGGAAACCCAAGGTATGACCCAATAGGCTTATTTAGTTTTTGTTTTTGTACATTGTGGCCAAAGTACATTTTTTTCGAAGAGGTTTGGGTAGTTACGGACTAGGGTGAAGTCTGAGTTGCCTTTAGTCTATAATTATCCCAGTTTTTAATATCCAAAAGTTTTCTTGCCTATGTTCTTTTACCTTGTGGATTTTTATTTTTATGTTGAACAGGCACATTTTAGATGTTGTAGATAATTTTTGTGGTATATGGTAAAACTCTTGGCATGTACATTGTTTTGATGGTTTAAAAGTTTTTTGAAAAATTGGAACCCTTGAAAATTTTTGTTGATTAATAGTAATTTTGTGATCCTGCATGTTTGCATGGTTTACCACCCTCCATTGGAAGTGATTGAGGTATCAACCCCTCAATTAGTTGATGGCTTACCACCCCTATCGAGGCGGTTAAGGTATTAACCCCTCAATTAATTGATGGACGTGACCACCCTCCGCCAGAAGTGACTGAGGTATCAACCCCTCAAATGGTTGATGGTTTACTACCCCCATCTGAGGCGATTGAGGTGTCAACCCTTCAATTGGTTACAGTCAACTCACAGCACTATAGATATAAATCATGAGATCATCACATAAAATCCATACTTTCATCATCATAAAGTAACTTAACTCATATGCCAAGCATTAGGCCTTCAATAACTCAAGATACATTAACTAGACATTTTATCAAACACTTGGTGGGTGTGCAATGCTAATATAAAATCATGCAATTCAAGAGTGTTATCATGCAAGTAAACTTGAAGTAAATTAACCCACCAATACTAGGTAATACCACCATGCAATATACATCGAAATCCTTCATCAAATCTCTAGATAGATCTAAGATGCATAGTTCAAAACATGCTCAAAAAGTAACACTTTTATGAAACCCCAATGTAGTCCATATTCAAATTCATAGTAAATAAGACCCATAAGTAAATCAACCTAGAAACAATAAATTTATGTAAAAAGGAAGTTTGGACACCATGGGTGAAAGGACCCAATGGTTAAAAACCACATACCTTAGCTTTGGAGAATTCCTTGATGAAGATTGAGATGAGAACTCGAAGCCTGAGTGAAATTCTTAAGATCCAAAATGAGATTTGGCACTTGAATTTTGACTGAAATATTTGTCTAAGTGTTTAAAAGAGTATTGGGGAATGTCATGTATGATATGAAGGTGAAATATGGCTAAGTATTTTCACATACGGGAAGGCTTAGCTCAAGACTCAAAAGCCTTGGACCGAGATAAAAAATTAGCACAAAATAACACTGGCCCGCAATGGGTCTGCGCCCCAGTACCATCCGCGGATCAACACTGGAATTCCAAATTTTTGGAATTTCAACTTTTGATACGATTGCTCTAAAATCCAGGTTAGACCCATCTCCCACTCAATTTTTCCCCCTGAACAAGAATATAAAGTCAAATTTTTGATATCATGCATGAGTTTTGAGATATCTAGAAATTATAATTATGAGCACTTCCAAGGCACATTTTCAAGCATTTTTTGGGGTCGTTTCTTTGGGATTGATTTCATGGGACCATTCATTATCTCGCATAGGAAAAAGTATGTCTTAGTAGTTGTGGACTACTTCTCCAAGTGGGTGGAGGTTGTGGCTCTACCAAACAATGAAGGTAAAAGTGTCACAGTGTTCCTCAAAAGGAACATCTTCTCTCAATTTGGTACTCCTAGAGCCATGATCAGTGATAGAGGTTCTCACTTTTGCAACAGGCTCTTTAAAGCACTCCTAGAAAATTATGGGGTAAATCACAGGGTGGAAACACCCTATCATCATCAAACAAGTGGACAGGTGGTGGTATCCAACAGGGAAATCAAGCAGATTTTAGCCAAACCAGTTAATGCAAATCAAATAGATTGGTCAAGGAAACCTGATGATGCATTATGGGCATACTGGCATGCATTCAAAACTCCTACTGACATGTCTTCCTACCAACTAGTCTATGGTAAGTCATGTCATTTGCCAGTAGAGCTTGAACACAAGGCAATGTGGGCCTTAAAAAAGTTGAATCTTGATTGGCTTGTTGCTGCACAATCTAGGTTGACTCAACTTAATGAGCTGAACGAATTTCAATACAGGACATATGAGAACTCGGCATTGTATAAACAAAAAATGAAATTTTAACACGACCGTCGCATTGTGTGCCGTCAGTTTATGCCTGGGACTTTGTGTTGCTCTACAATTCCAGATTGAGGCTATTCCCTAGAAAGCATAAATCTAGATGGATGGGGCCCTTCTGAAGCATGCGTCTTCAGTCATGGTGCCATTGAATTAGAGAAAAGAAATAGAGAAACTTTCAATGTAAATGGTCAAAGAGTCATACTCTACATGGGAGACACGGAGGAGATCAAAATGGTGAAAAATGGGACCTTAAAGAGAGATAATGTAGCACACCATCCATGTCATGCTGTGACAATAAATTAGGTTTTGCTTTGGAGGAAACCCAAGGTATGACCCCCTAGGCTTATTTTGTTTTTCTTTTTGTACATTGTGGACAAAGTACATGTTTTTCGAAGAGGTGTGAGTAGTTATGGACTAGGGTGAAGTCTGAGTTGCCTTTAGTCCATAACTATCAAAGTTTTTAATATCCAGAGGTTTTCTTGCCTATGTTCTTTTACCTTGTGGATTTTTATTTTTATGTTGAACAGGCACATTTCAGATATTGTAGATAATTTTTGTGTTATATGGTAAAACTCTTGGAATGTACATTGTTTTGATGGTTTAAAAATTTTTTGAAAAATTGGTTCCCTTGAAAATTTTTGTTGATTAATAGTTATTTTGTGATCCTACATGTTTGAATGGTTTGGCAATGTTTGTTCTGACTAAGTGAAGGCAAGTTGATGCTTGAAGTATGATCTGTAAATCTATGCTAGCTATGTATGCAATGCCATGTACGTATGAGCTAATTTTGTTATGTTCATGCATTTTGTACTGACTCAGAACTTGCCCTATTACTTTGAGTTGGAGTAGAGATTGTATAGATCAGGAAGGGATCTTAGGTCCTTCTTCTTTCATTTAGTCCACTTTTGCCTAAATGATCCACCAAATGAAAGATTTTATCCTTTGTTCCAAATGTTCGAGCCTTACATGTACTTTTCTTTTCTTAATACTTAGCTAGCCTAACCTTATCTAGTGAAACACCTTGCTATTGGCCCTTGTCTATCCTTGAGTATTGTGAACCTTGATTGAGGCAAAAATCCTAAGTTGAGGGTGGCTGCCAAAAGTGGCTCTGATTTGGGGATTGGATATTGTGTACTTCGCCTCAGGCTAAAAGCCTAAATTGAGGGTAGCTTGTGTCAAGGTGTAATATGCAAAAATGAGATGGTGAGCTGGGAATAGGAGAATGAGTAGAGAGCTATGTACCGGGCAAGAGAAAAAGAGACAAAGATGGCTTAGTATGAGTTGAGAAAAAGCAAAACAAGTTTGAAAATAAGGCAAGCTAAAAAATGAAGAGAAAATACCCAAAAATCTTGAAAATAAGGAGTAAGGGAGGACAAGTTGAGAATAGTTGAGTTACTAAGGTGAAAGTGTTAAAAAATGTAATTCAAAGTTGGCTCTTAGTCACTAACTGCCCAAAATGCCACACCAAAGCCCCATGAACCTGCACTACAAGCCTATGAAGTCCTAAAGTGATCCTAATCCAACCAGTCAACAGTCTAGCTTATGAGTATATGGCAAGCCTAGGGCATTGATTATCACGCATGAATCTCATTTGTGAGAGTAAGTATGCCTGCAAAGTCCCATGAGTATCTTTTGAAATCATATCAAGTTTTTAAAAAGGGACTTCTTTTCTGTGAGGGCATTTGCATTGCATAGTTAGAATTTTACTTGTTCAGTGAATGTGGATTGTTAATGCTCCCTAACTTATCATAATTAGATTGTCAAATGAGTCAATATGCTGTGATTTTCTTAGTAGATACATGATTATGTTTTGAAAATGCTATTATGGGTACCTGACTAGAAATTACGTAAGGTATATGCCAGTAAGTTGATTACTATGTATTGCTTATTATCTATCTAGATAGAGTCGTCGCTTAAGGAAAAGCAACAATTCTAAGTTGGGAGAATACATGTACTGTCGAAATACAACACATTTGATGCCTAAAACAAGGGATTTTGTGTGTTCTCAATGTGACTTTTTATGGTGTTTATGTGTTTTTTGTGAGTATTTTTGCAAAAAATACAGATTCGCCTGATTTTGGGGAAAAGTAGCAGATTTTGTTGATTTTGAGGATCTACAGACCACAATGAGTCGTAACCCAAGCTACGAGTCATAGGGGATGATCATAGTAGTTAACAGTTTTCAAAACCAAAATCTGAGAATTTGAAGTTTATCCATACAAGCTCAAGGTACGACTCGTAGTCCTCATTACGACTCGTAGAAGGGGGCCCCGTAGCAATTAACAATGTTAATTAAAATTAGACCAAGAAATGCAAGGATGGACTATGAGAGGGAACTATAATTCGTATACCAACCTACGACTCATAGAAGTGAATCGTAGCAGTAAAGTCAAAAATGCCAAGTGCTAACCAAGAAAGCCTAATCACGGCTCGTAGGTCACCATACAGGACGTAGCAGCTGCCGACCAGATTTTCTAATTATTTTAATGACCTTTTTGTAAATAGTATAAGTAATGTATGTTAGAATTTTAGAATCAGTTTTTGAAGAGCTTTTTCATAATTCTTGAGACAATATGTAGATTTTAGAGTAGAAAATTAGGGTTTTATGTGGAGACTCAAAATCTGGAGATTGGAATCACCTGTAGCTTAATTTCATCATCCAAGCTTATGAATCCAAATTCAAAGGTGGTTTTATTGTGCTTCATTCTTCTTGGACAATTTCTCAACTATGTTTGTTTAGTTCACTATTTGTTTTCTTACTCAAGTTATGAGTAGCTAAACCTCCACAACTTGGGGTTGTGGTAACCATGAGTAGTTGGCTTAATAACCTGGATTATTTGCAGCTCTTGAATTGGGTATTTGCATGTATTGTCCATTTTCCTTAATTGTGCTTGTTGTTTAATGGTGGTCAATATTAATCCCGGCCTAGTGTCATGACCCGATCAAGGTAGTGATGAATAGGAAAAGGAAATGGGTAACAGGATTTGATGGATGTGTTCTCCTCTAATCAACCAAACTCAGCCAAGGAGAGGTTGACTGGGACAATAGGTAACGGCTAGTTAGCACACTAATGTAGTTGGTCAAGCGCCATATTGAAATTCGACCTTTACCTTTGCCCAAGGGTTGGAAGAACTTAAGTTACCATTGTACATGCAATGTCCTAATTTAGATGGTGTTACCCAGGGTATTTGAGTTAGTAAATCATGGGGAACACAACTTCCCAAGTTGTTCTCTAAATTTGATTGTCTTTACACTTTCTTAGCATAGTTTTACTTTACTACATATCATTACAAACCTCTCCCCCCTTTTATTGAGAAAAGAGTTACTTGATACTTGAAATGATTGTTGGTGAATCAATGTGGCAAAACCCCATATTCCCTTGGGATTCAACCCTAACCTATGGTTAGATTTTATATTTGACAACGATTACTTTATCCTCAAAGTGAGAGGTACAATTTGAGCATGATCACTTAACAAGTCATGTTTTTGCCCATAAATATGATAAGTTCTTCTTGTGATTTTTTTAATGATTTTTTTATATGTCCAACAAAAATTGTTTTGCCTTTATTTCTCTTTCTAAAGGCCACACATCCTCTTTTCCTACTAGTGAGTGAAAGAAATTTTGTTTGATTAAATTTATGTACCTTGATCAAGCTCTCTCCATGTATTATTTTTTTTTTCTTTTTACCTTTTACCTGCAAAATAATTTAGAGATCAGTTCTATGAGCCTAGACAAGTTTGAGTCCTTTCTTTTGAATAAAAGAATGAATTAGAGCTCTTTATACCTATCTGTATAACAAATAATTGGACCTAGTCTTTTTATGTCACAACCCAAGCCTGGGGCCTAGACGTGACATGGCAAATAGGAACCCGAAGAGACTCCAAACAAGCCTCGTAGCATATCAATCACACATCCTTGGTCGGGGAAGCAAAATAAACAACAACAAGAGAGATAATAAACAGGAAGTAGGACTAGGAGAAGTCTTTGCTAATCATAAAAGCATATAAGAGTCAAGTTCATAGCATAAGTAAATCATAATATCCAACAACACCTCTAATTTGGAATGGACTGGGGGCCAAGACACTTTTTATGCTCACCCTCATAATAACAAGTGTTCAGTATAATGAAGTATCGAAATAGCAATAGTAATGTGGATAGTTTCCTTGGACTTGAGGACTCATCAATGCTTATCTCCGAAGTACCAAACTGGCCACGTGGAAGATGATCAAAATGAGCTCCAGTCCCTAAATTGTAATATCATATAGGCATATAGTATGTGTTAGTACGTTTTAATGTACTAAGTAAGCGAGATGCAGTGCAACAGGACATAAGCCAATGTAGTCAAAATGCATAATCATAAACAATGGATATATATAACCTCAATATGGAATGCATTATCAATGTTCATAATGAAAGATGCTTGTAAATCATTCATCTTGCACAATGTATATATCATACATATGTCAGAAGTGACCTCAACTGACATAAACCAAGAAGTTACCACTTGGACTCCGAGGCCTGACACCCCATTGGTTCAGGTGACCGAGCATGACACCCCCCAGTGAAGTGTGGTCTACTTGACAAGGCAAACCAAACATGATAACATGAATTATATGGATCTACTATAAAGGGTAATATTCATAATCCTATGGTGGCATGTAGTTTAGAAACTAAAGACCTTATATAAGGACCCCTTGAGTCAAGCCCTAATCTTAAGCTTCAATTAGTGCTAAGTCAAACATATGGAATACTTGAAATATTCATACTTCAATCATAACATGAATAGCTTGTAATAACATGACTTGAGTAGCTCATAGACATACTTGACCTTTAATAGTGAGCCTACCTTGAACATGAGAGTAGATAATAATCATATATGAACTCTTGCTTTAACATGAATAGCTCACAAGAAGTAAAATTCTTGAAATAGTACTTATCTTGATACTTGTAAAATCATAGATACTTTTCATGAATTCAATATATGGTTGAAAGCCCTTAATCATCATATACTTACTTGACTTGTAAATCATGTAATAGACCATCCATAACTTGAGAATTCTTGTCATGTCATTTTATCAAATACATGGTGGGTTCATGATACTTGTTCAAAATCATGCAATTCAAGAGTGAAATGAGATGAGTACACTCAATGCAAATGAACCTACTAATGTATAGTAAAACTCTCATGTACAGTACCTTGAAATCCATTACAAAAGCTTATGATAGTTCATGGTTTCATAGCTAAAAACATGCATAGTATCAATGGACAAACCAATTCATGAAATAAGCTTAAAAATAGATGGTCATGCATAGTCAATCAATACTTCACAAAACCCTAACATAATCTATATTCATAATCCATAATAAGAGATACCCATAGGTAATACAACTTGAAAACATGCAATTTTCATGAAAAGGATACTTGGGCTCCATGGGTGAAAGGATCCAACGGAGGAAACCCACATACTTTAAATCTTGAATTCTTTGAGGTGACCTTGAAGTAGTCCTAGAGCTTGAAATGAGTCCTTGAGTCTAAAGGTTGAGCTTGAATTTCTTAGATTTGAATGAAAGAATTTGATAGAGTCTTAGAGGGGTTTGAGAGAGGGTTTTGTGAGTTATAGAGTTGAAAAAAATAGCTACATATGGGTGATTTAACGTTTAAGTGGGCATGGGGCTATGACTCTAATGCCCTTGGCCGAAACAGAAAAACCAAGAAAAATAATAAACTGGTCCGCTCCCTTGGCACTTCACAGACCAGACGCAGACTTGGGATTATATAATGGTGCACCCCAGGCGAGGATAGCCACTAGAAATCAAGATTAGCGAAAAATATTTTTTGCTATGGGTATTCTAAAATCCAGGTTATACCTATTTCCCACTCAATTTTGCCCCTGGAATGAGAATATAAAGTCGGATTTTGGAATCACGCATGGACTTTGAGATATATGAAATTATAATTATGGGTGAAATGACCTCAAAAAGTACCAAAAATGTAATCAAAAATGCCCATAATTGTAATTTCTATATATCTCAGAAGTTTTGCATGGTATCAAAAATCTGACTTCATAGTCTTGTTCAGAGGAAAAATTGAGTGGGAAATGGGTCTAACTCCGTTTTTAGAGCAACCATAGAAAAATTTAATTTTTCCAAGTTTGCACAAAACTGTGGGGGTACACGATGGTACCGCAATGCGGACCATCGCGAACCAATGTATTTTGTTGCCAGTTTTCTCACTTTAGTCCCTTGGGGTCTTGGTCCTAAGCCTTTCTATGCGTAAAACATTTATACTTAGCCATATTTCACCTTTATATCATTCAATACATTCTTCAATACTCTCTCAAAAACTTAGACAAATATTTCACCCAAAAATCAAGTGCCAAATCTCATTTCGGATTTAAAGATTTCATTCAAGCTTCAAGTCTGCATTCAAATCTTCTTCAAGAAATCGTCCAGAGTTAAGGTATGTGCGTTTCAACCATTGGGTCTTTTCACCCATGGTACCCAAGCTTCCTTCTTACTTAAATTTCATATTTCTAAGTTGATTTACTTATGGGTCTTACTTATTATGAATTTGACTATGAACTAATTGGGGTTTCTTAAAAGTGTGACCTTTAAGCATGTTTTGAGCTATTAGTCTATAATCCATTAAGTGATTTGATGAAGGGTTTCAATGTATATTACATGAGGGTATTACCAAGTGTTGGTGGGTTGATTTACTTCAAGTTTTCTTGTATGATTTAACTCTTGAATTGCATGGCTTTATACTAGCATTATACACCTGCCAAGTGTTTGATAAAATGTCCGGTTTTGGATTCTTGAGCTATTGATAATTTATTGTATCACCTATGACTTAAATGACTTTATGATGATGAAAGGAATGTAAATATGTGTTGATTTCATGAAAGATATCATTAGTGTTGCAAGTAGACCATTAACCAAGTTGAGGAGTTGGTACCTCAAAATACCTTGATGGGAGGTGGTAAACCCATTAACTAAGTTGAGGGGTTGATAACTCAAACACCTTGATGGGAGGTGGTAAACACATTAGCCAAGTTGAGGGGTTGGTATCTTAAACACATTTATAGGAGGTGGTAAACCCATTAACCAAATTGAGGGGTTGGTATCTCAAACACCTTGATGGGGGGTGGAAAACCCATTAACTAAGTTGAGGGGTTGATACCTCAAACACCTCCAAGGGGTGGTTTATCTTGGATTCCAAGTACTAAATGTCTTGGTATATAATGATGGTCTCTTTCTACATATGTATATGTTCTATATAAGCATGTTTTACTTCAAGCATTGATCATGCATGTCATGTTGCTAATATACTATTTCTTGTATACGATTACGCATTTTGATTATGTTGCCTATCTATTGTTGCATTGCATCCTACATACTTAGTACATTCAAACTTACTAATGTATACTTTATGCCTACATGATGTTAACATATAGGAACTGGCTCCACGTGGCTAATATTATCTTCTCAAAGCATGTTTTGTAAGTCCTCAACTCCGAGAATGATATTTCTTGTTCCTATATTATGTAAAGACTTTGACTATATATTTATATGCTTTTGACTATGAAGGTGAGCCCGAAAGATTTCTTGGCCCCCGCTCTATTCTAAGTTTAGAGGTATTATTGGACAAGTTATATAATTATGATTGAGCTTGACTCTTTTGATGTTTTATGATATGAAAGACTTCCCTTAGCCCCTTATCTTTATTTCTATTCTCTTATGGTTGTTTAATTGCTCCCGCGACCAAAAATGTGTAATGATATGTTAAGAGGCTTGTTTGGGGTCCCTTTAAGTTCCCCATTCACCGTGTCACGTCTAGACTCTAGGCTTGAGTCGTGACAAACTTGGTATCAGAGTACTAGGTTGTTAATGGTCCTCAGCATCCAACACACCATGTCGATTAGAATCTTGTTCACGGTTGTGTTGTGCACCACAACTATAATCAAGAGCCTATGAGGGGTTTTAAGAAATATTTCCCTTCTTTTTGATCTATGTCGTGTTGTAGAGTTAAGGTAAGGCCTTCCCTTGATGAATGTTCTTTGGTATGTTAGATCATGTCTAACATAAGAGGAAGAAGAGCCTATACACCCAAAGAACAACCAGCTCATGGAGAGCTCCAAGATGCTCTCACCTTGCTAGCTCAAGCCATCACAAATCAAGTCAATCAAGGGACCTAAGCCCCTCATGCTCCGACTTCGGCATCTAAGGTAAGGGATTTTATGTAGATGAACCCGCCGCAGTTCCATAGGTAAAAAATGGATGAAGACCCTCAAGAATTTATTGATGAGGTATACAAGGTGTTAGATATCATGGGCGTCAGGTCATAAGAGAAGGCAGAGTTTGAAGCCTACCTACTCAGGGGGTGGCTGAAATGTGGTACACTCAATGGAAGGCGGAGAAGGGGAACAATAATATGATTCAACGGGAGGGGTTTAAGGCAGCATTTCTCAACCTGTTCTTCCCTATTGAGCTTATGGAGGCAAAATGATAGAGTTCATGAATTTGAAGCAAGGGTCAATAAGTGTGAGGGAGTATGCCCTCAATTTCAACCAACTCTCTAAATGTGCTCCACACTTGGTTGTCGATTGAAAGTTTAGAATGAACAAATTTGTGATGGGTGTATCTGATTTGGTGAGTAAGGAGTGTCGCTCCTCTATGTTAATTAGTGACATTGATTTTCCCCCTTAATGACATATGCCGAACAAATGAAGTGGGAGAAGTTGAGGAAAAAGAGGAGTGGTGAGGATAAAAGGGCCCATTTTGATGGTAAGTTCCAAAGTCTCAAAAGTGGCCGGTTCCATCATAGCCAAGGGTCTACTCATACTCCTAATAAAAGGTTTACCAACGACAACCCAAGGGTCCAAAGGGATAGTGGTGTGGTGCTCAATGCTATGTTTCCAAAATGTCATAGGGATTATAGAGACTCATGTTTAAGGGACACCAGTGTTTGTTTCGGTTGTGGTGAAGTGGGGCATAAGAAGGTTGATTATCCTCATAATAAAAACAAGGGTGAAGATGTTCGACAACAAGGCTGAGGTGTGAATATGGTTCCTTTGGGGAGAGGACGCCAACAAGGTGGTGCCCCAAGGCACAATCGGTTCTATGCTCTTCATGGGAAGCAAGGGATTGATGAGGTGCCTAATGTTATCACTGATATGTTAAAAATCTTTGATTTTGATGTGCATGCATTGATAGACCCAGGTGCCACTATTTCTTTTGTTACCCCTTTTATTGACAAAAAGTTTCATGTTGAGCCTGAATTGTTGTGTGAGTCTTATGAGGTGGCTTCTCTAATTGTTGTATCTACTATTGCTAGAAAGGTCTATAGAAATTGTCTTTTTTATATTTTGCATCAAATATTACCTTGTGATCTTGTTGAGTTGGATATGGTGGATTTTGATGTCATTATCAGGATGGATTGGTTGCATGCATATTATGCCTCTATTGATTGTAGAACCCGTAGGGTCAAATTCCAATTCCCAAATGAACTCGTCCTTGAGTGGGAGAGTTATGATGTGGTGGTAAAGGGTAGCTTTAATTCCTGCATTAAAGCCTTAAGGTTGATCTCTAAGGGGTGTCTTTATCATCTTGTGAGGGTTAGGATGTGGAGTCTAAAGTCCTTCCCATAGAGTTGGTTCTGGTGGTTAATGAGTTCCTAGATGTCTTCCCTAGTGAGCTTCCCAGTGTTCCTCCCAAAAAGAAATAGATTTTGGCATAGATCTCCTTCCCGATGCTCTACCTATTTCTATTCCTCCATACCATATGGCCCGGCTAATGTTGAAGGAGTTGATAGAGCAATTAAAGGACTTGTTGGAGAAGGGTTTTATTAGGCCTAACCAATCACCCTGGGGTGCACCGGTGTTGTTTGTGAAGAAGAAGGATGGTTCTCTTTGAATGTACATTGACTACTGGCAACTTAGTAGAGTCACCATAAAGAATAAGCATCCTCTACCAAGGATTGATGATCTTTTTTACCAACATCAAGGGGCTAGTCACTTCTCTAAGATTGATCTTAGGTCTGGGGGTCCGGACTAGGTATGGGCATTATGAATTTGTGGTTATGTCCTTTGGGTTCACCAATGCACCGGCTATCTTCATGTATCTTATGAATAGAGTCTTCATGCCCTACTTTGATTTATTTATGGTGGTACTCATTGATGATATCTTGATCTATTCACAGTGAGGATGAGCATATGAGTCACTTGAGGGTAGTGTTACAAATCTTAAGGGAAGAGAAGTTGTATGCTAAGTATGAAAAATGTGAGTTTTGGTTGAAAGAGGTTGTCTTACCAAGTCATGTGGTGTCGGGTGATGGTATAAAGGTGGATCCTAAAAATACAGAGGTAATTAGAAATTAGCCTAGATCTTTGATCCCATCGGATATTAGAAGCTTCTTGGGCTTAGCGGGTTACTACCGGAGGATAAGGAATGGGTTCTATTCTATTCCTTCTCCTATGACTAAGTTGACTCAAAAGAAGGTGAAATTTGTGTGGACTGATGAGTGTGAAAGGAGTTTCCAAACCTTGAAGGATAAGCTTTTCTCCGCTCCTATCTTGTCTCTACCAGAAGGGTTGGAAGGGTTTGTTGTGTATTGTGATGCCTCCCGAATTGATTTGGGTTGTGTTTTGATGCAAAATGATATGGGATAGACTATGCTTCTAGACAACTCAAGCTGCAAGAAATGAATTATCCTACTCATGATCTTGAATTGGCCACTTTGGTATTTACTTTGAAAATTTGGCATCATTATTTATATGGGGTGCGTCATCATAAGAGTCTCCAATATGTGTTCACAAAGAAAGGTCTCAACTTGAGACAAAGAAGGTGGTTAGAACTTCTTAAGGATTATGATATGAGTGTGCATTATCATCCTGGTAAGGCTAATGTTTTGGTTGATGGTTTGAGTAGGATGTCTATGGGTAGCCTAGCTCATGTTGCTGATGGGAGCAAAGAGGTGGCTAGGGAGGTCCATTGATTGGCTAGATTGGGGGTTAGGTTGGAAGAGGTTTATAATGGTGGTATTGTGGTTATTGATGGTTCAAAATATTCCTTGCTAGATGAGGTAAAAGAAAAACAAGAACTTGATCCCTCCTAGTTAGAATTCAATGCCTTGGTGAGAGATGGTAAGGTGGAGTTTTTCTCCCAAGGGGGAGATGGTGCCCCTAGGTACCTAGGGAGGTTTTGTGTACCTAATGTTGATGGCTTGAAAGAGAAGATTCTTGATGAGGCTCATAATTCTTCCTATTCTATTCACCCCGATTCTACCAAGATGTATAGAGATTTGAGGGATGTGTTTTGGTGGGGATGTCACGACCCAACCCTAGGGCCTAGACATGACCGGTGAATAGGGAACCCAAATGAACCCTAAACAAGCCTCATAGTATACCATTACACATCCTTGGTCGCAGAAGCAATTAGAATAACAATAATAGATAAATACGAATAAGAGGAATAGGGATTAGGGGTAACTTCCATATCATGAACATCAAGAGTCAATTGAGTCAAAGCTCATAGCATAGATAAGTGGCATGTCTAACAACACCTCTACTATATAGATAAGAGTAAAGTCCAAGACAAAGAAACTGGGCTCACCCTCATAGTCAATACATACGTCAAAGAGAAAGTCCTAATACATAGCGAGAGATCATAAGTAACATCCACGGAATGGAGTACTCACCAACAAGCTTGATAGAAGTCATACTAGCCATGTGGAGGAGGAGGATGATCAAGAGGTGCACCGGTTCCTATATGGTGACATCATGTAGGCATAGAGTATGCGTTAGTACGTTTGAATGTACTAAGTATGTACGATGTAATGCAACAAGAGGTAGACATCATAGGCAAAATGCATAATCATAAGCAATGAATATCATACTAGCAATATGACATATACGAATGATGCTTGAAGTAAAACCATGCTCATAAAGATCATAATACAGTGTAAGGAATTACCAATTTAGTCCAAGACAAGGCCTATCACCCCCTTGGATAGGCGCATGAGGTACTAACCCCTTCATGAAGTTGATGGAGTACAAACCCCCCATCGAGGTTGATGGAGTACTAACCCCCATCGAGGTTGACACAGTACAAACCCCCCATCAATATTGATGGGTACCAACCCCGAACAAGGTTATCGGGGCCTATCATCCTCCGAGCAAGGCGACCAAGGTACCATCCCTCAATAGGTTACCCGAGCCTACAACTTCCCCAGCTAGGCTTGGTCATCCCCCACACTATATAGAGATATATCATATATATATATATATATATATATACACTCCTCTCACAATCATATATACACAATCCTTTTCATCATCATATAGTCATTCAACTCATAAGTCATACGTTGGACCTTTAGTTTCTCAAGAATCTATAACTGGACTTTTAATCAAACACTTAGAGGGTGTGTAATGCTAGTATAAAACCATGCAATTCAAGAGTGAAATCATGCTAGTAAATTCGATGTAAAACCTTTAATAGATACTTGATAATACCTTCAAGCAATATACATCAAAATCCTTCATCAAATCTTACGATAGACCTTAGATTATAGCTCAAAACATGGTAAAATTATCACAATTTCAGGAACCCTAATGTAGTGTGCAGTGATTTTCATACTAGATAATACCCATGAATAAATCAACTTTAAATCATAAAATTTTGAGGAAGGATAGATTGGATATCATGGCTCTGAAAGGAACCCATGAAAGAAACTCACATAGCTTAGCTTTGGAGATGAACATGGTGAAGATTGGAGATGGAGACTTGAAGGTTTGAAGATGAACCTCGAAGGAAATCCTTAGTCCCAGATGAGGGTTGTAGACTTGAATTTAGGAGTGAAAATTTGGCTAAGTGTATGAGTGAGTATTAGGAAATGTTTAGAATGATATAAGTGTGAAAAATTGTTAAGTATGGGTATTTTTACATTTGGCGACACTTAGAAAAAAAGACTTAAAAGCCTTGAACCGCAAGAAAAATAATTAGGCAAAATTTACACATGTTTGCATCTGGTCCACGATATGGGCCTATCGCGGAGGACATATTCACACTAGTCTGCGACGTCTATGCGTCACGGCACTGTCCCAGGTCAGTTCTAGAAATCAAAATTTTGGAAATATGAAATTGCTAATTATTTGCTCTAAATTTGGGGTTAGAACCATTTTCCACATAAAAGTATCCCCAGATCAATAATATGAAGTCAGATTTTCGATATCACACACGAATTTTGAGATATATGAAAATTATGATTTCGGGCACTTCCGAGGCACATTTTCAGATACTTTTTGGGGTCGTTTCAATATCTCCCCCTTGGAAAAATTCATCCCCGAATGTCAAAGAAACATGTTTCAGAGAAACAACCATGACACGTTTTGCCCACATAAAAGATGCAATAATGCACTTAAACATCATTTCAAAAATTTCATCATAAATGAAAAATCAACATGGACTTGTTATTTTAAATATGAACATATGCGATGACATGGGGCTGAACTTAAGACTAGAGATCATATAATGGGCTTAGATCAACACCTTAGGCTTGAGTGGAGTGGAAAAGGTAAGTATATCACTTTTGCATGTCCGCTTCGGCCTCCCAAGTAGCACTCTTAACTTCTTGATTCCTCCAAAGGACCTTAATGGAAGCCGTCTCTTTGTTTCTCAACCTCTTCACTTGCCTATCCAAAATTTTAATCGGACCCTCTTCACATGTGAAATTATCCTCAACAACACCCACAATATCAAGAGGCATAATGGCATTTGGATCACCCACACATTTCCTCAACATGGACACTTAGAACACCGGATGAACCAATTCTATCTCACTAGACAACCTCAACTCATAAGCTACCTTGCCAACCCTCCTCATGAACTCATAAGGACCAACGTATGTTGGGATCCACTTACACCTCTTACCAAAATAAATCACACCCTTCATAGGTGAAACCTTTAAGTAGACCCAATCACCAACTTTGAATTCAAGGTTTCTTCTTTTCACATTGGCATAGGATTGTTGATGACTTTGGGCCGTATTCAACCTTTCTTTAATCATCCTAACCTTCTCAAGAGCCTCTATAACCAGATCTGGTCCCAACAAATCTACGTCACAAACCTCAAACTAACCAACCAGTGTTCTACAATGTCTCTCATTGAGAGCCTCAAATGGAGCCATACCGATGCTAGAATGATAGCTATTACTGTAGGCAAACTCAATCAACGGAAGATGGTCATTCGAACTACCATTGAGCTCCAACACACATTCACTAAGGATATCCTCAAAGGTTTGGATGGTCCTCTCAACTTGGCCATCTATTTGAGGGCGGAAGGTCGTAGAAAGCTTAACTCTAGTATGAAGCCCCCTTTGGAAGATCTCCAAAAATGTGAAGTAAATTGTGCCCCACGGTCCGATATGATGGACAAAGGAATCCCATGCAACCTTTCCAAGTCATGAATGTACAACCGTGCAAAATTTTCAACCCCATATGTGCCTTAACCTGTAGAAAATGAGCCGATTTTGTCATCCTATCAACCACAATCCAAATGGAATCAAAACCCTTTCCTCTAGTCTTGGGAAACCCAACCAAAAAATCCATGTTTATCTCTTCCCACTTCAAAGTAGGAACCTCAATGTCTTGGGTTAGTCCACCCTTCCTGTGATGTTTGGATTTGACTTGTTGACAAGTATGACAACTGGAAATGAATTTGGAAATGTCCCTCTTCATACCTCCCCATCAATACACATCCTTCAAGTCTATATACATTTTGGTGGAATGGGGGTGGATAGCATAAGAAGAGTATGGGCCTCATCAAGGATCCTTTCTATCAAACCATCAACATATGGTACAAACAACCTACCTTGGTACCTAAGGGAACCATCTCCCCCTTGGGAGAAAACCTCCACCTTGCCCTCTTTCACCAAGGCCTTCATTCTAATAAGGAGGGATCAAGATCTTGTCTTGCCATCACCTCATCAATCAAAGAAGACTTAGAGCCATCAATAACAACCATACCACTATTACCATCCTCTTCCAACCTAACTCCCAACCTATTCAACCGATGCACCTCTCTAGCCATCTCCTTCTCACTACCATCAACATGAGCTAGGCTACTGATGGACACCCTACTCAAGGCATCTGCCACCACAATTTCCTTACTAGGATGATAATGCACACTCATATCATAGTCCTTAGGAAAGTTCTAATCATCTCCTTTGTTTCAAGTTGAGATCCTTTTGAGTGATGATATATTGGAGGCTCTTATGATCGTTGAACACATCAACATGCACCCCATACAAGTAGTGTTGCCAAATCCTTAATGCAAACACAATGGCAGCTAATTCAAGATCATGGGTAGAGTATTTCTTTTCATGCACTTTGAGTTGTCTAGAAGCATAGATTGTGACCTTACCTTTTTACATCCACATACAACCCAAACCAACCCAGGAAGCATCACAATACACAAAAAATCCTACAACCCCATTCGGTAATAACAATATAGGAGCAGACACAAGCTTATCTTTTAATATTTGGAAGCTCCTCTCACATTCATGGATACACAAAAACTTAACCTTCTTTTGAGTAAATTTTATCATAAGGGAAGTAATAAAAGAGAATCCATTCACGAACCTCCAATAGTAGCCCGCCAGGCCCAAGAAACTCCTAATATCCAACGGGGTCAATGGTCTAGGACAATTTCCAATCACATCAATCTTCTTTGGATCCACCTTAATACCATCCCCCAATACCACATGTCCTAAGAAGGCAACCTCCCTCAACCAAAATTCACACTTTTCATATTCAGCATATAATTGGTCACAACCCTTAAATGAGCCCTATTCTCTTGCTCGCCACCAGAATAGATCAAAATGTCATCAATGAATAACACAAAAAAGGAATCAAGCTAGGGTTTGAATACCCTATTAATTAGGTCCATGAAGATGGTCGGTGCATTATCAACCCAAAGGACATCACAACAAGCTCAGAATGCCTATATCTAATCCAGAAGGTCGTCTTAGGAATATCACACTCCCTCACCTTCACTTGATGATACCCGGACCGAAGATCAATCTTAGAGAAATGGCTATCCCCTTGTATTTGGTCAAAAAAATCATCAGTCCTTGGAATAGGAAACCTATTCTTGATGGTAATCCTATTGAGTTTTCAGTAATCAATACACATCCTAAGGGACCCATCCTTTTTTTTCACAAACAACACCAAAGCACTCCAAAGTGATTGCCTAGATCTAATAAATACCTTCTCCAGCAAGCCCCTCAGTTGTTCCTTCAACTCCTTCAACTCTGTCAGGGCAATACAATAAGAGGGAATAGAGATAGGTTGAGTATTGGGGAAGAGCTTTATGCCAAAGTCTAGTTCCCTTTCGGGAGGAACACCGAGAAGGTCATTTGGGAAGACATCAAGAAATGCATTTATAACCAGAACCGACTCTGTGGGAAGGAATTTAGACTCCACATCCCTAACCCTCACAAGATGGTAAAGACACTTCTTAGAGGTCAACTTATGGGCTTTAATGCAAGAGATGAATCTACCCTTGACCACCACATCATGACTTTCCCACTCAAGGATGGGCTTATTTGAAAATTTGAATTTGACCCTACTAGGTTCTACAATCAATAAAAGCACAGTAAGCATGTAACCAATCCATCCCAAGAATGATATCAAAATTCACTATGTCTAACTCAACAAGATAACAAGAAAAACTTTTTGCAAAATGCAAATAGGACAACTTCTATAAACTTTCCTAGCAACAACAGATGCACTGATAGGAGTAGATACCTCATATGACTTATGCAATAACTCAGGGTCAATATAGAACTTTTGGGCAATAAGGGGGTAACAAAAGAAAGGGTGGCTCCCGAATTATTTAATGCATACACATCAAAGTCAAAGGTTTTCTACATACCGGTAACAACATCGAGAATTTCATGAACTCCTTGTCTCTCATGCAAAGCATAGAACCAGTTGTGTGTTGGGTCACCATCTTTTCAGCTGCCTCTCCCTAATGGGACCACATTAGCACCTTGTGGACGAACCTCCTTCCCCTTGTTGTGGTTTCGAGGGTAATTTACAGACTTATGCCTTAACTCCCCACAACCATAACAAACACCTATATTCTTCAAACATGGGCCACCTTGAGCCTTACCACACTTCGGACACACATCAATAGGAGGCACACCCCTAGCACTTTGGTCTCTCAAAAGATCATTTTCTACCCTCTTATCAAATACATGAGTAGGCCTTTGGCCTTGATGGAACCGGCTACTCCTTTGGAACTTACCCTCAAAACAGGCCCTCTTGGCTTTATGCCACCTTCTCTTCCTCAATTTCTCCTCTTCTATATGCTTGGCGTAAGTCATCAACCATGACAAGTCCATGTCACTAATAAATATAGTGAATCGGCATTCTTCACTAACAAAGTTAGAAACACTCATCACAAATTTGTTCATCCTAGATATTGAGTCTGCCACCAAATGCAGAGCATACTTAGAGAGTTGGGTAAACTTGAGGGCTTACTCCCTCACACTCATTGACCCTTGTCTCAAATTCATAAATTTCACCAACTTAACCTCTCTAAGCTCAAGAGGGAAGAACCGATTAAGGAAAGTCATTTTAAACACCTCCCAAAGCACCACATACCCAACTCTTTTTTCTTCCTACTATTGATTGTACCATATTTGAGCTACCCCTTTGAGTTGGTACACCGCCAACTCCACCTTTTCATTTGCCCCAATACCCATGATAGATAAAATTTTGTAGATGTCACGACACAAGCCTCATAACTTGTCATTACACATCCTTGGTCGCAGAAGCATATAAATGTCATAAAGCAAGCAAAAGGAACAATGGGCTAAGGATATCTTGTCAAAACAGCACCATCAAAGACAAGGAGTCATAGCTCATATCATAAATATAGAACTTATCCAACAAGCACCTCTAAATACATAAGTAGAGCAAGGGCCAAGGCAAAGCTACCGTCTCACCCTCATAGTCAATAGAACATAAGATAGTGTCTCAATACATAGATAAAAGCAACATAGACTAAGGTCCCTAAAATGGAGGACTCACCAACAAGCTTGGAATAGCACCGACCAGCCACGTGGAGGAGGAGGATGATCAACTTGAGCACCAGTTCCTATATGGTGATATTATGTAGGCAAGAGTATGCATTAGTACGTTTGAATGTACTAAGTATGTGGGATGCAATGCAACAAGAAATCGACATCATAATCAAAATGCATAGCAATAAGTAATGAGCATATTATAGTAATATGGCATGTATGAATAATGCATAAGTGAGACATGCTTAAATAATACATGCTAATATAAAGTATCATATGTGAAGAATAGACCAAGCTAGATTTGCAAGGTATAAACTCCTTGAGGTTAGTGATGATGTCACCCCATCACTTAGGTGGTGAAGTACTAACCTTTCACTTGGTTGGCAATAATATTGCCCCATCACCTATGTAGAAAAGTATAAACCCTTCCCTCGGTTGATGAGTACAAACCCCCATCTCGGTTAGTGATGATGTCACCCCATCACCTAGGTGAAGAAGTACGGACCCTTCCCTCGGTTGATGAATACAAACTCCCATCTCGGTTATTCGGGTTCTTAGACCCCCCGGATTGGGCATGGTCTAATGCAACACTTATATATAGACTATATCATCTGCATAATATCATTTAATAATCATATATTAAATAATATCATATCTCATGCTTTGGACCTTCAACACCTCAAAAAAACTACATCCGGACATTTCATCAAACACTTAGAGGGTGTGTAATGCTAGTATGAGACCATAAAATATCGAGATGAAATCATGAAAGAAAATCCACTGTAAAACCATAAATCAACACCTTGAAACACCCTCAAGAAACATACATGAAGATACTTCGCCAAATCTTACAGTAGATCAAGGGTTTATAGCTCAAAACATAGCAAACAATCACAATTTCACATAGCTTTAACTTAGTCTGCAGCGAATTTCAAAATAATCAAGACCCATTTGTAAATCAACATTAATCATGCAATTTGAGTAAAAGGAGGGTTGTGTATCATGGATGAAAGGAACCCATGAATGAAACCAACATACCTTAGGTCAAGAGTTGCTTGGAATTGAGATTGGGAAGAATGGAGACTTGGAAATGATCTTTGAATCCAATCTTGTTCTTGGGTTTCCTTGAAATTGAATTAGAGCTTGATGGAGGCTTTTGAGAGAATTGAGAGTGTATTTGAGATGAGAGAAATGACTGTGATCCTTTGGAACCTTGTTTAGGTCTTTTAAGAAGGTTAAAATAGCATTGGAAGTCTAAAAAGGGCATTAGATAATTCGCATTTACGAAAATTCCATTAGTGAACAGATGGAAAATTTCGTAAAGTGTTGCCCCACGGAAGATCCCACGAATCGAGTGGCACACCATGGATCGTGTGGAGTGCCCTTGACAAGGTATTTAGTCCAAAATTTGAAGTTGTAAATCGATTGGAGAAAGATGTTTCGTCATGACACGGAGGCCTCCACGGGTCGTGTGGAACCTGAAGGCCTATATGGAGGCTCGTGGAACCATACTTGGCACTGGAAATTGTTGCCCAGGCTGCACTCCAAGGGCCACGACCAGTGTCACCTTCAATGACCCGTGTGGGTTGTCGTGGTCCATGCCTTAGCCTCAAACTCACCTCCATGCATACCAAGCCTCCCTTACTCACCTTCATGCCCCTCCTCACGACCAGTGGTAAGCCTCACGACCCGTGCCACTAGTCATGATCCATGCCTTAGGCTCAAAATGGTTTTTCCCAGCCTCACATGCCCAACACGACCCGTACAAGCCACCACTGCCCGTATAGCTGCCCGTGTGACATCACTACACAGGAGGGTCTTATGTAAACGATCATAACTCCCTCATCCGACCTTGGAATGAGGCGAAACAAATTGCGTTACGAAGCTAACTCTAAGAGCTTTCATTTGACATGTTGATGGCCACCCAGTTCCATATGTGATAAAAGTTATGCTAGTTTAAAGTTGACCCTTGCATGAACCATCACCAAAAACTCAACTTTTAGCGAAATCTTGAACTCGTTAAGTACTAGGAATCTCCCATGAAGCTAATACACCCCAACCTTACCAAATGAGGCTTGAAACATAGATATATAAGAGGATAAAGTTACGGGGTGTCACAACATCTCCCCTTTGGGAATATTCGTCCTCGAATGTAAAAGAAACGTACACAAGGAAGGTAGCCATAAGATTGTAGCCTAACATGGATGCAACAAATGTACATCAAAATTACCATAAAACCTTGCCCATATGAACATGAATGCATGCAATGGCTTCAGACCAAAAATTAAGACTTGAAATCACATAGGGGACTTAGGATTAGTACCTTAGGTTTGAGTGGAGTGGAAAAGATAAGGATACTGCTTTTGCATGTCCGCTTCGGCCTCCGATGTAGCACTTTCGACTTATTGGTTCATCCAAAGGACCTTACCAGATGTCACTTCCTTGTTCCTCAATCTCTTCACTTGCCTATCCAAAATCTGAACAAGAACCTCCTCATAAGTCAAGTTATCGTCAACAATGACCACCACATCAAGAGTTACAGTGGCATTAGGATCACCTACATATTTTCTCAACATAGAGACATGGAACACCGGATGAACCAACTTCATTTCACTAGGCAACTTTAACTCATAAGCTACCTTGCCAACCCTCTTCATCACCTCATAAGGACCAACATATCTTGGACTCAACTTCCCCTTTTTACCAAAACGGACCACACCTTTCATTAGAGAAACTTTCAAATAGACTCAATCACCCACTTTGACTCAAGGTCTCTTCTTCTCACATCGGCATAGGATTTTTTATGACTTTGGGCCATTCTCAACCTCTCCCTAATCATCCTAACCTTCTCAAGAGCCTTCATAACTAGATTCAGTCCCAATAAATCCACTTCTCCAACCTCAAACTAACCCACCGATGATAGAGTGATAGCTATTATTGAACACAAACTCAATAAAAGGAAGATGGTCATCCCAACTACCCCTCAACTCTAATACACATGCTCTAAGCATATCTTCAATGATTTCAATGTTTATTTCGGCTTGGCCAACCATTTGTGGGTGAAAGGTCGTACTAAGGTGAACTTTTGTACCAAGAGCCCTTTTAAAAGACCTCCAAAAGTATAAAGTGAATCATGCACCCCAATCCGATATGATGGATAAAGGAACCCTATGTGACCTCACTAATCATGGATATACAACCTGACATACTCCTTAGCCCTATATATAGTCTTAACCGGTGGAAAGTGAGCTGATTTCGTCATCCTACCAACCACCACCCATATGGAATCAAAACCTTTTCTAGTCTTGGGCAACCCAACCATCAAATCCATATTAATCACCTCTACTTCCAAGTAGGAATCTCTATGTCTTGAGTTAGGCCACCTAGCCTTTGATGTTCAGCTTTCACTTGTTAACAACTATGGAAATCAGAAACAATATTTAGCAATATGTCCCTCTTCATGCCTCCCCACCAGTACACATCTCTCAAGTCCCTATACATTTTGGTGGAACCGGGGTGGATAGAATAAGAAGAATTATGGGCATCATCAAGGATTTTCTCCCTCAAACCATCAACACAAGGCACACACAACCTACCTTGGCACCTAAGGACACCATCCCCCCCTTGGGAGAAAGCCTCTACTTTGCCCTCTTTCACCAAGGCCTTCAATTCAAGCAAGGAGGAGTCAAGATCTTGTTTTTCTATCACCTCATCAACCAAAGAAGATTTGGAACCATCAACAAAAACCACACCATTACCTACCTCTTCCAACCTAACCGCCAATCTTCCCAGTCAATGCACTCCTTATCCATCTTCCTATCACTACCATCAACATGAGCTAGGCTACGCATAGAAACCAGACTCAAAGCATCCGCCACCACATTTGCCTTCCCGAGATGGTAATTCACACTCATATCATAGTCCTTAAGAAGTTCTAGCCATCTTCTTTGTCTCAAGTTGAGATCTTTTTGAGTGAAGACATATTGGGGGCTCTTATGATTGGTGAACATATCAACATACACCCCATACAAATAATGACACCAAATCTTTTATGCAAACACCACGGCGACTAATTCAAGATCACGGGTAGGGTAGTTCTTTTCATGAAACTTGAGTTGCCTAGAAGCATAGGCTATGACCTTACTATTTTGCATTAGCACACAACCTAAACCCACTCTATAAGCATCACAATACACAACAAATCCCTCAAGCCCATCCAGTAGTGATAATATAGGAGAGGACACAAGCTTATCTTTCAATTTTTGGAAGCTACTCTCATATTCATCGGTCCACAGAAACTTAACCTTCTTTTGAGTCAATTTTGTCATAGTGGAAGCAATTCCATTCACGAACCTTCTATAGTAACCCATAAGGCCCAAGAAGCTCCTAATATCCGACGGGGTCAATAGTCTAAGCCAATTCCTAATCACATTGGTTTTTCTTAGGATCCACTTTTATACCATCCCCCCGACACCACATGACCCAAGAATGCAACCTCCTTCAACCAAAATTTACACTTTTCATATTTAGCATACAATTTCGCCTCCCTCAACCTTTGCAGCACAACCCTCAGATGACCCATATGCTCCTCCCTACTATGTGAATGGATCAAAATATCATCAATGAAGACCAGAACAAAGGAATCAAGGTAGGGTTTGAAGACCCTATTCATTAGGTCCATGAAGATGACCAGTGCATTAGTCAACCCGAAGGACATCACCACAAATTCATAATGTCCATATCTTGTCCGGACCAAAGATCGATCTTAGAGAAAAAGCTAGCCCTTTGCAATTGTCAAACAAGTCATCAATTCTTGGAAGAGGATATCTATTCTTTAAAGTGACCCTATTGGTTGTCAGTAGTCAATGCACATTCTAAGTGACCCATCCTACTTTTTCACAAATAATACCGGGGCACCCTATGGTGATTGACTAGGTCTAATAAATCCCTTCTCCAACAAATCTTTCAATTGCTCCTTTAAATCCTTCAACTCCGCCAGGGCCATACGATAAGGGGGAATAAAGATTGAGATGGGTATCGAGAAGGAGATCTATACCAAAATCTATCTCCCTTTCGGGAGGGACATCGGGAAGGTCATTTGGGAAGACATCAAGAAACTCATTTACAATCGGAACCGACTCTATAGAAGGGACTTTGGCCACCCCATCTTTAACCCTCACAAGATGGTAGAGACATCCCTTGGAGATCAACTCACGTGTTTTAATGCATGAAATGAATCTACCTTTGACCACCACATCTTGACTTTCCCAGTCAAGGACGGGTTCATTTGGGAAGTGAAACTTGACCCTACAGGTTCTACAGTCAATAGAAGCATAGTAGGTTTGCAACCAATCCATCCTAAGAATGACATCAAAATCTACCATGTCTAATTCAACAAGATCGCAAGGCATCAACTTATGCAAAGTGCAAATAGAACAACTTCTATAAACTTTCCTAGCAACAATAGAGGCACCAATAGGAGTAGACACTTCATATGTCTCATGCAAAAACTGAGAGTCAACATGGAACTTTCTAACAACAAAAGCAGTAACAAAAGAAAGAGTGGCACCTGATCAATCAAAGCATATACATAAAAGTCAAAGATTTTCAACATACCAGTAACAACAATCGGGAACCTCACCAACCCCTTTCCTCGCATAAATAGCATAAAATCGATTGTGCCTTAGGGCATCACCTTGAGGACCACCTCCACCCAATGGAACCGTATTTGCACCCCGGACCTTACCACAGTTTCTTGGACAATCTATCTTCTTTTGACCAAGCTCCTCACAACCAAAGCATTCATTGGAACCCTTCAAACACGAGTCATTATGACTCTTCCCATATTTAGGATATGCACCACTAGGAGCCACACCACCAACACTTTGAGGCCTAGGGAGGTCATTAGCAAACCCCCTATTAGTAGCAGGATAAGACCCTTGGCTTTGATAAAATCTAGTACCCTTTGGAACTTTCCCTCAAAACAGGCCCTCTTAGCCTCAAGGCCCCTCCTCTTTCTCAACTTTTCCTCCTCCAATTGGTCGGCATATGTCATGAACCGAGACAAGTCCATGTCACCTATTAGATAGGCAGACCGACATTCTTCACCTCACCAAGTCGAAGACCCCCATCACAAATTTATTCATCCTAGATCTAGGATCAGCCACCAAATAAGGAGCATACTTTGAAAGTTGATTAAACTTGAGGGTATACTCCCTCACACTCATAGCACCTTGTTTCAAGTTCATAAACTCCACCAACTTTGCTTCCCTAAGCTCAAGAGGGAAAAACCAATTGAGGAAAGCCAATTCTAATTCCTCCCAAAGTATCACATAACCATTTCCCTTCTCCCCCTTTCATTGATCATAACAAATTTGGGAAACCCCCTTGGGTTGGTATGTCGCTAACTCTGCCTTTTCATTCGGCCCAACACCCATAATATTCAAGATATTGTAGACCTCATCAATGAACTCTTGTGGGTATTCCTCCACCTTTGACCGATTGAAAACCGAAGGATTCATCCTCATGCAATCTCTTACCCTAGCTCTCGGGGTAGTAGCATGAGGTGTTTGGGCCCCTTGTTAGAATTGGTTGGCCACCCCTTGGGAAAGCATAGTAAGAGCATCTCGAAGCTCACCGTTGGTAGGTTGCTCCTCGGGGGTTTGGGCACGTCTTCCTCTAGTGTTGGCATGATCTAGCATAGCAACGAACAGTCGTTAGGGGGGAAAAACTCATGACAACCCTATAGCACGACTTAGAATATGAAAACGGGAAATATTTCCTAAAATTCCTTATAGCCTCCTACTCATAGTCGTGGCGCACTTCACAACTATGAATAGAACTCTAATCGATGCAATGTGTTGGCTTCCGAGGATCTATCAACCTAGTGTTGTGATACCAAATTTGTCACGACCCAAGCCTAAGGCCCGAAGGAATCCCAATCAAGCCTCTTAACTTATCATTACACATCCTTGGTCGCAAAAGCATATAAAAGGCATAAAGTAAGAAAAAGGAACAAGGGGCTAAGAGATAGTTTGTTAAAACATCAACATCAAAGACAAGGAGTCATAGCTCATATCATAAATACATAACTTGTCTAACAAACACCTCTAAATATATAGATAAAGCGGGGGCCAAGATAAAAATACCGTGATAAAGTACTTAGTCCACGGGTCATGTGGATCCTCACGGCCCATGTGGAGGCTCGTGGCACCATACTTGGTGCTGGAGAATGTTCACCAGGCTCCACCCAAAGGGCCACAACCCATGCCACCTTCCATGACCTGTGTGGTTGGTAGTGGTCCATGCCTTAGCCTCAAACTCACCTCCACACATACCAAGCCTTCCTTACGAACCTTCATGCCCTTCTCATGACTAGTGGTAAGCCTCACGACCATTGTCGCTAGTCGTGGTCCATGTCTTAGGATCAAAATGGTTTTTTGCAGCCTCACATGCCTCACACGACATATACTAGCCACCACTGCCCATATAGGTTCCCATATGACATCACTACACGGGAGAATATTACGAAAATGATCATAACTCCCTCATTCGACCTTGGAATGAGGTGAAACCAATTGCATTGTAAAGCTAACTCAAAGGGATTTCATTTGAAATGTCCTGGGCCACCCAGTTCCAAATGAGCTAAAAGTTATGCTAGTTTAAATTTGACCCTTGCATGAACCATCACCCAAAACTTAACTTTTAGAGAAGTCTTGAACTCGTTAGGTAGTAGGAGTCTCCCATGAACCTAATATACCCCCAACCTAACCAAATGAGGCTTGAAACAAGGATATACAAGAGCATAAAGTTACGGGGCATCACAGTAGACCTCATCAATGAACTCTTGGAGGTCCTCACTCACTTTTGAGCTAGGAAATTCCAAGAGATGCATTCTCATGAAGTCTCTCACTCGAAAGGCTGGTATAGGAGCATGAGGGGCTTGGGTCCCTTAGTTAGCTTGATTAGCCACCATTTGTGCAAGAAAGGTGAGAGCATACCTAAGCTCTCCATTGGTTGGTTGCTCCTTAGGCGTGCAGGCTCATACTCCCCTCATATTAGGCATGATTTACCATAGAAACGAATAATCATTACGTGAAAAACTTACCTCAACTCTATGGAACAACTTAGAACATGAAGAAGGAAAACATTTCCTAAAACATCATAGCTTTCTACTCATAGTTGTGGTGCACAACACAACCATGAATAAGACTCTAATCAATGCAGTGTGTTGGACTCCGAGGATCTAACAACCTAGTGTTATTATATCACCTTTGTCACGACCTGAGCCTAGGGCCTTAACGTGACCGGCGAATGAGGAACCGGAAGGAACCCCAAATAAGCCTCATTGCATATCATTACACATCCTTGGTCGCGGAAGCAAGTAGAGTGGCAATAAGAGAAAAATGTCAACAAGGAGAATACGAACTAAGGCTAACTTCTATATCATAAATATCAAGAGTCAATAGACTCAAAGCTCATAGCATAGATACATGACATATACAATAACACCTCTACTACATGATAAGAGCGGGATCCAAGACAAAGCAACCCGACTCACCCCCATAGTCAATACATACGTCAAAGAGAAAGTCTTAATACATAAAAAGAGATTATAAGTAACGTTCTCAAAATGGAGGACTCACCAACAAGCTTGATAGAAGTCGTACTAGCAACGTGAAGGAGGAGGATGATCAAGCAGTGTACTGGTTCCTATATGGTGACATCATATAGGCGTAGAGTATGCACTAGTACGTTTGAATGTACTAAGTATGTAGGATGCAATGCAATAAGAGGTAGACATCATATCATAAGCAATGAATATTACTATGACATGTATGAATGATGTTTGAAGTAAAACCATGCTAATATAGATCATAATACGAGTATATGGAGTGACCATTTTAGTGAAATTCAAGGCCTACCACCCTCTTGAAAAGTCACATGAGGTACTAACCCCTTCATGAAGTTGATGGAGTGCAAACCTCCTACCGAGGTTGATGGAGTACTAACCCCCCATTGAGGTTGACAGAGTACAAACTCCCTATCAAGGTTGATGGCCCCCAACAAGGTTACCCAGGCCTACCAACCACCCGAGCTACGCGACCAAGGTACCAATCCCTTAATAGGTTACCCAGACCTATAACGCCCCGAGCAAGGCTTGGTCATCCCCAACACTATATAGAGATATATCATATATATATATATATACACACACACACACACACTCCTCTCATCATCATATATATACATTCTTTTTCATCATCATCATATAGTCATTCAATGTATATGTCATACATTGGACCTTCAATTTCTCAAGAATCCATAATCGGATATTTTATCAAACACTTATAGGGTGTGTAACGCTAGTGTAAAACCATGCAATTCAAGAGTGAAATCATACTAGCAAATTCAAGAGTAAAATCATACTAGTAAATTCAATATAAAACCTTCAATAGATACTTGATAACACCCTCAAGAAATATACATCAAAATCCTTCATCAAATCTTACAATATACCTTAGATTCAAAGTTCAAAACATGGTAAAATAGTCACAATTTCATGAACCCCAACATAGTGTGTAGTGATTTTCATAATAGATAAGACCCATGAATAAATCAACTTTAAATCATATAGTTTTGAGAAAGGAGATCTTGGATATCATGGGTGAAAGGAACCTACGAGAGAAACCCACATACCTTAGCTTTGGAGATGAACTTAGTGAAGATTGGAGATGGAGAGTTGAAGCTTTGAAGAAGAAACTTGAAGGAAATCCTTAGTTCTGGATAAGGGTTTTAGAGTTTAATTTAGGAGTGAAAATTTGGCTAAGTGCTTGAATGAGTATTGATGAATGTTTAGAATGATAAGAGAGTGAAAAATGGTTAAGTATGGTATTTTTACATTTGGGGACACTTAGGCCCAAGACTTAAAAGCCTTGGACCGCAAGAAAAATAACTGGGAAGAATTTACATAGGTCCACGTCTAGTCCATAATGCGGACCTATTGTAGAGGATACATTTACACTGGTCCACAACGGCTGCATGTTGTGGTACCATTGCAGATCAGTTCTGGAAATCAATATTTCAGAAAATAGAAATTGCTAATTGTTTGCTCTAAAATTGAGGTAAGACCCATTTTCCACTCAAAATGATCCCCTGATCAAGAATATGAATTCGGATTTTTGATATTATGCACGGATTTTGATATATATGGAAATTATGATTTCAGGCACTTTTGAGGCACATTTTCGTACACTTTTGGGGGTCGTTTCAGTGGAGATATGAAGAAAGACATTGCCAAATATGTATTTACTTACCATAGTTTCCAACAAGTCAAAGCCAAGCATCAAAGATCGGGTGGCCTAACCCAAGACATAAAGATTTCTACTTGGAAGTGGAAGGAAATTAACATTGATTTTATGGTTGGTTTGCCTAAGATTAGAAGGGGTTTTGATTCAATTTGGATTGTGGTTGATAGAATGATAAAGTTGGCTTATTTTCTACCAGTTAAGACTACTTATGGCGCCAATGATTATGCTAAGTTGTACATTCATGAGTTGGTTAGATTGTATGGGGTGCCTTTGTCTATCATATTAGATCATAGTTCTCAATTCGCTTCACACTTTTAGAGGTTCTTCCAAAGAGGTCTTGGTTCCAAGGTAAAGCTTAGTACGGCTTTCCACCCTCAAATGGATGGCCAAGCCGAAAGAACAATCCAGACTCTTGAGGATATGTTTAGAGCTTATGTATTAGAGTTTAAGTGTAGTAGGGATGATCATCTTCCATTGATTGAGTTTGCTTATAATAATAGCTCTTATTCTAGGATTTCTATGGTTTCTTTTGAGGGCCCTCTATGGTAGACGTTAGAGGTCCCCAGTCGGATGGTTTGAGTTGGGGAAATGGCTTTGTTGGTTCTAGATCTGGTTATGGAGGCTATGGAGAAGGTAAGGTTGATTAGGGAAAGGTTGAAAATAGCCCAAAGTTGTCAAAAGTCCTATGCCGATGTGAGGAGAAGATAGCTTAAATTCAAAATTAGTGATTGGGTCTATTTGAAGGTCTCACCCATGAAAGGTGTGATTCATTTTGATAAAGGGTAAATTGAGTCCAAGATTTGTTGGCCCTTATATAGTGTTGAGGAGGATTGGTAAGGTGGCCTATGAGTTGGATTTGCCTAGTTAAATGGACTTAGTTCATCCGGTCTTTCATGTGTCTATGATGAGGAAGTGTGTGGGTGACCCAAATGCTATTGTACCATTAGATGTTGTGGGGATTGTTGAAGACAATTTGACTTATAAGGAGGTTCTGGTAGAAATTTTTGATAGACAAGTGAAGAGGTTGAGGAACGAGGATGTTGCTTCCATCGAGGTTCTTTGGAGAAACCAACAAGTTGAAAGTGTTATGTGGGAAGCCGAGGAGGACATGCAAAAGCGATATCCCTATCTTTTCCATTCTTCTCAAGCCTAATATACTAATTCTAAGTCCCTTATGTGATGTCAAGTCTTATTTTTCAGCCCCTATGTCATTTGCATGCATTCATGTTTATGTTGACAAGTTAATCGTGAGTTTGACCTTTATGTCGAGATTTTTTGAAAATGATGTTTAAGCGCATTGTTGCATTCTTATATGGGCTGAGATTACCTCGCTTAATTCTCTTATATACATTTCTTTAACATTCGGGGATGAATGTTCCCAAGGGGGATACATTGAAACGACCCCAAAAAATGCTCGAAAATGTGCCTTGAAAGTGTCCATAATTATAATTTCCATACACCTCAAAATATGTGTGTGATATCGAAAATCTGACTTCATATTCTTGTTCAGGGTGCTAAATTGAGTAGAAAATAGGTATAACTCCGATTTTAGAGAAACCATAGCAAATTTTGATTTTCTCAAGTTTGCGCAAAATAGTAGGGGTGCGCGATGGTACCGCGACGCAGACCCATTACGGACCTATTTATTTTGTTGCCAATTTTCTCACTTCGATCCAAGGATTTGGGGTCCTGGGCCTAAGTCTTCCTATGCGTAAAAACACCTATACTTAGTCATATTTCACCTTCATATCATACAAAACATTCCACAATACTTTCTCAAACACAAAAAATATTTCAGCTAAAATTCAAGTTCCAAATCTCATCCGAGATCTAAGGATTTCATTCAAGATTCAAGTCTCTATTAAAATCTTCTTCAAGATAAACTTCAAAGTTAAGGTATGTGGGTTTCAACCATTGGGTCCTTTCACCATAGTGCCCAAGCTTCCCTTTTACGTAAATTGCTTGTTTCTAAGTTGATTTACTTGTTGGTCTCACTTATTATGAATTTGACTATGAACTAAGTTGGGGTTTCTTAAAAGTGTGATTGTTTAAGCATGTTTTGAGCTATAAATCTATGATCCATTATGTGATTTGATGCAGGGTTTCAATATATATTGCATGAGGGTATTACCAAGTGTTCGTGGGTTTATTTACTTTAAGTTTTCTTGCATGATTTCACTCTTGCATTGCATGGTTTTATACTAGCATTATACACTCGCCAAGTGTTTGTAAAATATCCGATTTTGGATTCTTGAGCTATTGATGATTTATTGTATAACCTGTGACTTGAATCACTTTATGATTATGAAAGGAATGTAAATATGTGTTTATTTTCATGAAAGGTACCTTTAGAGTTACAAGTTGACCATTAACCAAGTTGAGGGGTTAGTACCTCAAACACCTTGATGGGAGGTGGTAAACCCATTAACCAAGTTGAGGGGTTGATATCTCAGACACCTTAATGGGAGGAGGTAAACCCATTAACCAAGTTGACAGGTTGGTACCTCCAAAACCTTGATGGGAGGTGGTAAACCCATTACCAATTTGAGGGGTTGATACCTCAAACACCTTGATGGGGGGTGGCAAACCCATTAACTAAGTTGAGAGGTTGGTACCTCAAACACCTCTAAGGGTTGGTTTACCTTGGATTCCAAGTACTAAGTGGCTTGTTTTATGATGATGGTCTCTTCCTACACATATAATATATTGTATATATGTATGTTTTACTTCAAGCATTGATCATGCATGTCATGTTGCTAATATACTATCTCTTGCGTACAATTATGCATTTTGATTATGTTGCCTATGTATTGTTGCATTGCATCATGTATACTTTGTACATTCAAATGTACTAACGCATACTCTATGCCTACATAATGTTACCATGTAGGAACTAGATCTCCTCACGATCATCCTCATCCTCCCCGTGGCTAGTACTATCTTCTCAAAGCAAGTTTGGTGAGTCCTCAACTCTGGGGACGATATCTCTTGTTCTTGTAGTATGTAAAGACTTTCACTGTCTATTTATATTCTTTTGACTACGAGGGTGAGCCCGAAAAGTTGCCTTGGCCCCCGCTCAATTATAAGTTTAGAGGTGTTATTGAACAAGTTATGTAATTATGCTTGAACTTGACTCTTTTGATGTTTGATGATATAAAATACTTCCCTTAGCCCCTTATACTTATTTCTATTCTCTTATGGTTGTTTAATTGCTTCCGCGACCAAAGATGTGTAATGACATGTTAAGGAGCTTGTTTGGGGTCCCTTTGGGTTCCCCATTCACCGTGTCATGTCTACACTCTAGGCTCGGGTCGTGACAATGGGGCATTCTAATGCACATGTGGGGAATTTCAATCTCCCCCTAACATTCATCCCCGAATGTCAAAGAAATATGTGTAAGAGAAGTAATTATGAAGATTTCAGCCCTACATGAACATAACAAATGCATTTAAACACCATTTCCAAAAATCTCAACATGAATGTTAAAAATCACCATAAACTCGTTACCATAAATATGAATGCATGCAAAATGACATGAAGGATGAAACTTAAGACTTTATATCATATAGGGGACTTAAATTATTACCTTCGAGTTGAGTAGAGTAGAAGCGATATGGGCATTGCTTTTTCATATCCACTTCATCTTTCCATGTGGCACTTTCAACTTGTTGATTCCCCCAAAAGACCTTGACGGAAGCTACATCTTTGTTTCTCAACCTCTTCACTTGTCTATCCAAAATCTCCACTAGGTCCTCCTCATAGGTCAAATTATCTTCTACAACCCCCATAACCTCTAAGGACACTATAGCACTTGGGTCACCTACATACTTTCTTAACATGGACACATCAAAGACAGGATGAGCCATGTTCATCTCTATAGGCAACTCCAACTCATATGCAACCTTAGGCACTCTCCTCAAAACTATATAAGGAGGCATAAATTCTGGGCTCAATTTCCCTTTCTTGCCAAACCGGACCATACCCTTCACGGGTGAGACTTTCAAGTAAATCCAATCACTAACCTTAAACTCAAGATCTCTTCTCCTCACATCGGAGTAGGACTTTTGTCTACTTTGGGATGTTTTCAATCTCTCCCTTATCAACCTCACCTTATCCAAGGCTTCCATCACTAAATCCTGACCTAGAAAAGCCATGTCCCCCGCTTCAAACCACCCAATCGGGGATCACAATGCCTACCATATAAAGCTTCAAAGAGAGTCATACCAATGCTTGAGTGGTAGCTATTGTTGTAAGCAAACTCAATAAGCAGAAGATGTTCATCCCAACTACCCTTAAACTCTAAAACACAAGCTCTAAGCATATCCTCAAAAGTTTGATAGTCCTTTCGGCTTGACCATCTATTTGAGGATGAAAAGTCGTGCTAAGCTTAACCTTGGTACCATGACCTTTTTGGAAGGACCTCCAAAAGTGAGAAGTGAATTGAGCACCATGATCCAAAATGACAAACAAGGGAACCCCATGCAATCTAACCAACTCATAGATGTACAACTTGGCATAATCTTCGGCACCATAAGTGGTTTTGTTCGGTAGAAAGTGAGCCGACTTTGTCATTCTATCGACAACAACCCATATAGAGTCAAAATGTTTTCTAATATTAGGGAACCCAACCACAGAAATTCATGTTGATCTCTTCCTACTTCAAAGTGGGAATTTCTATGTCTTAGGCTAGGCCACCCGTCTTCGATGTTCAGCTTTCACTTGTTGGCAATTGTGTCTTTGGGATATGAACCGGGCAATATACCTTTCCATACCACCCCACCAGTACAACTCCCTCAAGTCTCTATACGTCTTTGTAGAAGCGGGGACAATAGAATAGAATGAATTATGGGCCTCCTTCAACATCAACCCTTAAGTCATCAACATTAGTCACACAAGATCTACCTTGGCACCTAAGGGAACCATCTCCCCCTTGGGAGAAAACCTACACTTTTACTATCCTTAACCAAGGCCTTCAACTCTACTAAAACAGGGTCAAGATCTTGTTTTGACTTTACTTCCTCAATCAAAGAAGATTTAGAACCATCAACAACCACTACACCACCATTTTGAAATTCATCAAACCTAACCCCCAATCTAGCCAACCGGTGAACTTCTCTAGCCACCTCTTTGCCACCATCATCAATATGAGATCGACAACCCGTGTACACTCTACTTAGAGCATCAGTCACAACATTAACTTTGACGGGATGATAATGCATACTCATATCATAGTCTTTAAGGAGCTCTAACCACCTTCTTTGTCTCAAGTTAAGATCTTTTTTGTGAACACATATTGGAGACTCTTATGGTTGATAAACATATCAACACGAACCCTATACAAGTAGTGATGCCAAATTTTCAAAGCAAACACCACAGCCGCCAATTCAAGCTCATGGTTGGGATAATTTCGCTCATGCACCTTAAGTTGTCTAGAGCATATGCTATCACCTTGCCATTTTGCATCAAAACACGCCCCAAACTAATTCTTGAGGCATCACAATACACCACAAACCCTTCCAATCCCTCTGGTAGAGCCAAGATAGGAGCATAGACAAGCTATCTTTCAAGGTTTGAAAATGCTTTTCACATTCATTGGTCAATACGAATTTTGCCTTCTTTTGGATCAACTTTGTCGTATGAGAAGTAATAGAAGAAAATCCATTCACAAACCTCTGGTAGTAACCCGATAAACCCATGAAACTCCTAGTATCCAACGGAGTCAAGGGTCTAGGCCAATTTCTTATCACCTCTATCTTCTTAGGATCTACCTTAATGCCATCATCTGACACCACATGCCCTAGAAAAGCAACCTCTTTCAACCAAAATTCACATTTTTCATATTTAGCAAACAACCTCTCCTTTCTCAAGATTTGCAACACCACCTTCAAGTGATTCACATCGCTTCCTTACTCCGGGAATAAATCAATATATCATCAATAAGGACCACCACAAACATGTCAAGGTAGGGTTTAAAGACCCTATTCATGAGATCCATAAACATAGCCTATGCATTAGTCAACCCAAAGGACATAACCACAAACTCATAGTGCCTATACCATCCAAAAAGTTGTCTTGGGAATATCATACTCCCTCACCTTCACTTGGTTATATCTATATCGAAGATCAATCTTAGAAAAGTGACTAGCCCCGTGTAGTTGATCAAAAAGGTCATCAATCCTTGGTAGAAGGTACTTGTTCTTTATGGTAATCATATTAAGTTGTCAGTAATCAATGCACATTCTAAGAGAATCATCCTTTTTCTTTACAAATAACATCGGTGCGCCCCAAGCTAACTTACTAGGCCTTGTGAAACCCTTCTCCAAAATATCCCTCAATTGATCCTTCAATTCCGTCGAGGCCATACAGTAAGGAGGAATGGAAATGGATTGAATATCATAAATGAGGTCTATACCAAAGTCTATCTCCCTTTTAATGTTCACGGTCCAATAACAAAGTGATCATAGTCAGCAATAAACCTAACCAAAGGTTAGGGTCAAATCCACAGGGAATATGGGGCTTGACTATATAGATCCACTATCAATCAAGTCAAGCAACGATTACTAAAGTCTCTAAGATAAGAGGGTTTGTAATTCAAGAACAAAAACTAAAAATAAACACCACATTAATTATGCGGGAAGACAATCAAATTGAGGGATAACTTGGAAATTGTGTTCCCCATGATTCGTTGACTCAATTACCCTAGATAACATAACCCGAATTGGAAATTCGCATGCAGGACGTTAACCTAGGTTCTTCCAGCCCACTTCTGAATATGAAGGTTGAATTTCACCATGGTGCTTGATCGATAACTATGGTGTGCCAACTAACCGTTACCCATTGTCCTAGTCAACCTACCTTTGGTCAGGTTTGGTTGATTAGACGAGAACACATCAATCGAATCATCTCATTTTACTTCCCTTTTCCTATTCGTCACTAATTGGTCAGGATCAAGATAGTTGGCAGGGTTCGGTGTTGGACACCACCCAACAACAATCAAAACGAAAGGAAATAAACAATACAAACAAAACTCCAATCAAAGAAATGCCCAAAGTCTAGGTTATTTCATATCAATCACTCATTGTTCCCACCACCCCAAGTTGTGGGAGCTTAGCTACTCATGGCTAAGGCAGAATCAACAACAATGAATGTAAAAGTCATAGTTAAGATTTTACCCAAAACAATGAAGAACACAAACACCTTCAAGTTGGAAATCACAAGCTTTGATAAATGAAAGATGAGTACAATGTGATTTTCCAAACCCTGAAAATAGGTCTTCAAATTAAAAATTGAAATCTACACTAAACCGTTGACATATTCTAGAGAGAATATTCAAAGCAGAATCTCTAAAAATATTCAAGTCTCAAATCTACAAAAGTACCCTTCTAAAACCCTATCCTTAAGTATTTATACTATTTACAATTTCACCCTAAAAATTAAATAGAAAAGACAGTTGGCAGTAGATAAGTCGCACAGGTACGACTCGTAGGGTGACTATGAATCATAAACGGAGTCTCATAGCCAGCACTTCGCATTTTGAACTTGACTATTACGACCCACTATTATGAGTCATTGCTTGGGCTACGACTCGCATGCTCCTCTCATAGTCTAGGCCTTCAGTTCTTGGTCAAAACATTCAGCTCATTGTTCTTTGCTATGATCCCACCTATGCGAGTCGTAGTAAGGCCTACGACTCATAGAGTGGCCTCGTAGGGATGACCTCCACTTAGAAGATTCTTGATTTTTCTCACTATTTCTGGCTAGGAGAGCACCTTACAACTGTAGGTTAGGCTACGACTCATACGATGGCTCGTATGTCCTGCACTTCAGCAAAATCTTTAATTTTCTCCGAAAATCATACAAACCTATCTTTTCTGCAATAATAACAACAACAACAACAACATTACCCCAATTCCTCAAAGGCTCCCGCCCATTGCGGGGTAAGGGGGTCGGATGTATGCAGCCTGACCCCTATGTTTAAAAACATAGCACGATTATTTCCGATGACCCATGATGAGTATCGAAAGTTGCATTGACTAACTGTTACTTCATAATTGAAAGAAGCGCAGATAGTTTAAAGAGCCATTTTGCTTTATTCCATCATACACCATAGACAAAAAATAGTGAATCTTTGGCTCCATCTGAGCTTGCATTAAGAACTTGCAAAAACCCTTTGTTTTAGGCACAAAATATACTCTATTTTGACAGCACATCAACACCCTCAGCTTAGACTATTGCTTGTCCTCAAGCAAAGATCTCAATCTAAGTAGACAATGAGAAATACAAAGCAGCTACTCTAATGGCGTATACATCATTCAACTACAATTCGGGTACCACTCTCAGTTTCAAAACCTAATTGCAAAGCTAATAAGAAAACCAAAACATAAAGATGCATCCGGCAATCCAACTATGACAAGTGAAGGAGTATCAACAATACACAATCACTGAACTAGTCACATGCCAATTATGTTATGCAAATGCCCTCACAGAAAAGAAGTTTCTCTTTCTCACTCAGAATGCATTTACAATTCAGGGACTGTGCAAGCATGCTCACTCTCATAAATGAAATTCATGCGTAATGACTAACACCATAGGCTTACCTCTATACTAAACTCCAGATTGATGACAGGGTGGATTCGGATCACTTTAGGGCTTAAGAGTCTTATAACATAGGCTTATAGGCCTTTGTTATGGCATTTTAGGAAAATAATGCTTAAAAACTATTTTGAACCAATTTTTACAACACACTTACCTCCATAACTCTAAAACGACCCCAAAAAGTGTTAGAAAATGTGCCTCGACAGTGTCTAAAATCGTAATTTTCATATATCTTAAAATTCATATGTGATATCGAAAATTCAACTTCATATTCTTGAACAGGGGGTCAATTTGAGTGGGACATGGGTCTAACCCCGATTTAGAGAAAACGAATCGCAATTTCATTTTCTCAAAATATTGATTTTCAGAATCGATCTGCGACGATGCCACGATCATTCAAGACATTCTTAAATATTCTCTCAAAAACTTAGACAAATATTTCACCCCAAATTTCAAGTCTCAAAACTCAATTCAGATCTTAAAGTTTTCATTTAAGCTTCAAGTCTCCATTTCCAATCTTCTCCAGGGATTCTCCAAAGTCAAGGTATGTAGGTCTCAACCATTGGGCCCTTTCGCCCATGGTGCCGAAGCTTCCTCTTTACCTAAAATACATATTTCTAAGTTGATTTTACATATGGGTTTTCTATTATGAATTTGACTATAAACTATGTTGGGCTTTTGTAAAAGTATGACTATTTATGCATGTTTTGAGCTATGAATCTTAAATCTAACTTGAGATTTGATGAAGGATTTTGATATATATTGCATGATGGTGTTAATAAGTATTGGTGGGATGATTTACTTCAAGATTTCTTACATGATTTCACTATTTAATTGCATAATTTCACACTAGCATTGCACACTTACCAAGTATTTGATAAAATATCTGGTTATGGTTTCTTGAGGAATTGAAGGTCCAATGCATGTCTTATGAGTTGAATAATTTTATGATGATGAAAGAAATGTATGTATATGATAATCTCCTATATAGTGTTGGAATTTGGTCATGCCCTATTGGGGGGTTAAGAGCCTGGATGACCATGCCAAGGGGTTTGTACCTTGACAACAGGGTTGAGGGGTTTGTACCTCAATCACTAAGAGTTATAGGATGAGATGATCCACCAATCAATCAAGGGGTTTATACCTTGGAAATCGGGTTAAGGGATTTGTACCTCAATCACCATGGGTGGTAGGGTGCGATGATCCACCAACCATGTTGAGAGGTTTTTACCTTTATAACCTATGAATTCTATAATGATGGTCTATTCTTGCACATATATTATGTTCTATGTAAGCATGATTTACTTCAAGCATCTTCCATGCATGCCATATTATTATATGCTACTCATTGCCTATACTTATGCATTTTTGTTATAATGCTTATCTCTTGTTGCATTGCACCCTATATACTTAGTACATTCATATGTACTAATGTATACTCTATGTCTACATGATGTCACCATGTATGAATCGGAGCCCCACTTGAGCATCTTACTCCACATGGCAAGTTGAATTCTCTCATGCTAGTTGGTGAGTCCTTCATTCCTAGGACAATGCCTATTGTCACAATCCAAGCCTAGGGCCTAGACGTGATCGGCGAATGGGGAACCCGAAGGAACTCCAAACAAGCCTCATAGCATATCATCACACATCCTTGGTCGCAGAAGCAAGACATAACAACATAAGAAACATAAACAAGGGGAATTGGGAAAAAGGGAGTGAGAATTATATTTAAATATCTTTGATATCATAAGTAAGTCAAAGTCAAGCATAATACATATTTTTGTCCAACAGCACCTCTAACATAGAACTTAGCAGGGGCCAAGACAAGCAACCAGGCTCACCCTCGTAGTTAAGTATACCAAAAATGAAAGATAGTTTTAAAGACATAGCAAAAAAACATAGGTATCGCCCCCGGAGATGAGGACTCACCATCTAGCTTGATTAGATATCACTAGCCACGTGGAGGAGTATGATGACCAAATGGAGCTCCGATTCCTACATGGTGATATCATGTAGGCAAGAGTATACATTAGTACATTTCAATGTACTAAGTATGTGGGATGCAATGAGACAAGAGATAAGCTTCATAATCAATATGCATAATGATAGACAATAGGCATGATATAGCAATATGACACATATGATTAATGCATAAGTAACACATGCTTAAGTAACTCATACTCATATAGGATATCATTTGTGAAGGATAGACCAAGTGAACTAATTCTCAACTCCAAGGCACACCATTCCTTGAATGGTGATTGAGGATTGATTCCCCCTCAACAAGCCATCCAAGGCTGGACACACCCTCATCAAGGTGATTGAGACTTGTCATCCTCTCAACAAGGTGATTGAGGCTTGGTACCCCCTCAAAAAGGCAACTGAGGCTTGGCACCCCCTTGTTAAGGTGATTGAGACTTGGCACCCTCGCAACAAGGTGATTGAGTCTTGGTACCCCCTCAACAAGGCAATCAACTTGCAACATTATAGATACTTTTCATGAGTTCAACACATGTACAACATACTTTCATCATCATAAAGTCATCATATACCTACATTTCCTCTCGTCATTATATATCATATGTATACCATTGCTTCATCATTGTTCCATCATCATTTCATCATCATACACTTATCATAATACTATTAATCTCATAAGACATGCATTGGACCTTCAATTCCTCAATAAATCCTAGCCGTACATTTTACACCAAACACTTAGAGGGTATGTGATGGGGGTAAAAGACCATGCAATTTAGAGATGAAGTCATGCAAGAAAATCTGTAGTAAAACCATCAATCAACACCTTCACCACCCCCAAGACATTCACATCAAAATCCCTCATCAAATCCAACATTAGATCTAAGATATAGAGCTCAAAACATGCTAAATCAAATGTACTTTCATAAACTAAAATCACTCGACAGTAAATCTCTCAATATACAAGACCCACTGCGCAGTAAATCTCTCAATATACAAGACCCACATGTAAAATCAACTTTGAATCATGCAATATTAGTAAAACGGAGGATTAGGCACCATGGGTGAAAGGACCCAATGGTTCAACACCACATACCTTAGCTTTGGAGAAGTTCTTGATGAATAGAGTCTTCAAGCTTGAAGAAAATCCTTAGATCCGAAAGAGGTTTGGACACTTGATTTTGGAGTGAAATATTAGTATAAGGGTTTCAAAAAGTATTTTATTAATACAATAAAGAACCTAAGGGTTTTAGGACCTTGAATGAGCATAAAACCATCAATCTAGAACTTAGAAAGGGTGGAAAAGGACCAAAAAAATGCTTCCTAAAAAGTTGTCTAATGATTGTTACTGGCCCCGTTATGACCCGTAGGTAGCACTCCGACTCGTAGGACCCCTCACATGACCCCTAGGATCAATTTTGAAGTCTCTAGAAATTGCTACGAGCCTAACCTACGAGTGGTACCCCGACCTATGACTCGTAACTGTGGGCTCGTAGTGCAACTCTGCACTAGCAGTCTTCAGTAAAATGGCCATAACATTTGACTCTGAACTCTAAATGAGGTGAAACTAAGTGAGTTTGAAAGCTAACTAAAAAGGCTTTCATTTGACATGTCATGGTCCACCTAGTTCCGAGTGCTATAAAAGTTATGCTAGTTTAAAGTTGACCCTTGCATGAACCATCATCCAAAACTCAACTCTTAGGGAAGTCTTGAACTCGTTTAGGTACTAGGAGTCTCCTATGAACCTAATACAACCCCAACATAACCAAATAAGGCTTGAAACATGATTACAAGAGCATGGAGTTACGGGGTGTCATACCTATGATCTTGTGCTATGTACTAAGAATATCTTTCTTTATGTATGTATTGACTACGAGGGTGATCCTGATTGTTTGTCTTGGCCCCCACTCTTATCTATGTAGTAAAGGTGTTTTTGTACATGTATGTATTGAGCCTTGACTCTCTTATTTTGATGCTTATGTTATGAAAGTATCGCTTCAGTCCTTTTTTCCCTTATTTAGACCCTTATTATGTTGTTTAATTGCTTTCGCAACCGCTGATGTGTAATGATATATTAAGAGGCTTGTTTTGGGTTCCTTCAGGTTCCCATTTGTTGTGTCACATCTAGCTCCTAGGCTTGGGTCGTGACAAACTTGGTATCAGATCACTAGGTTGTTAATGGTCCTCGACATTCAATAAACCGCGCCGATTAGAAACTTGTTCATAGTTGTGTTGTCATAATAACTATGATCTAGAGGCTATGAGACATTTTAGGAAATGTTTTCCTTCTTCATGTTCTAAGTGGTTCTATAGATTTGTAGTAAGGTTTTTCCACTTAATGATTATTCTTTGCTATGCTAGATCATGCCTAACACAAGAGGAAGAAGGGCCTGTACTCCCCAGGAAAAACTGAATTATGGTGAGCTCTGGGATGCTCTCATGATGCTAGCACAAGTTCTGGTCAGTCAAGTCAATCAAGGGGCCCAAGCCTGTCATGCTCCTACCTCGGGATTTATGGTGAGAAATTTCATGAGGATGAACTCACCGATATTCTATGGGTCGAAGGTAGATGAGGACCCTCAAGAGTTCATTGATGAGGTCTGTAAGGTATTGGAGATCATGGCTGTTAGATAAGAGGAGAAAGCAGAGTTGGCACCCTACCTACTCAAAGGGTTAGCATAAATATGGTTTAATCAATGGAAGGAGGAAAAGGGAATCAATAATGTGGTGCTTTAGGAGGAGTTCAAGGTGGCTTTTCTTAATCGTTTCTTCCCTCTTGAGCTTAGGGAAGCGAAGTTGGTGGAGTTTATGAATTTGAGACAAGGGTCTATGAGTGTGAAGGAGTATGCCCTCAAGTTCAATCAATTGTCTAAATATGCTCACCACTTGGTTGCCGACCCAAGGTCGAGAATGAACAAATTTGTGATTGGTATATCCAATTTGATATATGAGGAATGTCGCTCTGCTATGCTAACTAGTGACATGGATTTTGATGACCTAAGTTGAACAAATAGAGGAGAAAAAATTGAGGAATACGAGGAGTAATGAGGCCAAGAGGGCCCGCTTTGAGGAAAAGTTCCAAAGTCGAAAGGGTTTTCGGTTTCATCAGAGCCAAGGGTCTTCTCATGCTTCTAATAGGGGGTTTGCCAATGACTTCCCAAGGGTCCAAGGTGTTGGTGGTGTGGCTCCTAATAATGTGTGTACAAAATGTGGTAAGGCTCACGGGGGCCCATGTTTGAAAGACACTAATGCATGTCATGGATGTGGGGAAATGGGTCACAAAAGATTGATTGTCCTTGTAACCAAAACAAGGGTAAGGAGGTTTGTCCACAAGGTGCAATGGTGGTTCCTTTCGAGAGAGGTGGCCAACAAGGAGGTGCCCTAAGGCACAATTAGTTTTATGCACTCCAAAGAAGGCAAGGAGTTGAGGAGGTTCCCAATGTCATCACTGGTATGTTAAAAGTCTTTGATTTTGATGTGTATGCATTGACTGGTCGGAGTGCCACTCTTTCTTAGGTTACCCCCTTAGTTGCCAAAAAGTTTCATGTTGTGCCCGAATTATTGTGTGAGTCGTATGAGGTGTCTACCCCTATTGGTGCATCTATTATTGCTAGAAAGATTTATAGAAATTTTCATGTTTGTATTTTGCATAAGAATTTGCCTTGTGATCTTGTTGAGTTAGAAATGGTAGATTTTATTGTCATACTTGGGCTGGATCGGTTGCATGCATGCTATGCCTCTATTGATTGTAGAACTCATAGAGTCAAATTCCAATTCTCAAATGAACCCATTCTTGAGTGAGAGAGTCATGATGTAGTGGTCAAGGATAGGTTTATCTCTTGCATTAAAGCCCGTAATCTGATCTCTAAAGGGTGTCTTTATCATCTTGTGGGGGTAAGGGATGTGGAGTCTAAGGTCCTTCCTATAGAGTCGGTTCCGACTGTAAATGAGTTTCTTGTTGTCTTTCCTAATTACCTTCTTGGTGTTCCTCCCAAAAGGAAACTAGATTTTGGTACAAACCTCCTTCACGATACTCAACCCATTTATATTCTCCCTTACCGAATGGCCCTAGTAGAGTTAAAGGAGTTGAAGGAGAAATTGAGGGATATGTTTGAGAAGGGTTTCATTAGGCCTATCAATCACCTTGGGGTGCATCGGTGTTATTTGTGAAGAAGAAGGATGGGTCCCTTAGAATGTGTATTTACTACCAGCAACTTAATAGGGTCACCTAAAGAATAAGTATCCTCCTCCAAGAATTGATGATGTGTTTGACCAATTGTAAGGGGCTAGTCACTTCTCTAAGATTGATCTTCGGTCTAGGTACCATCAAGTGAAGGTGAGTGAGTGTGATGTTCCTAAGACGTCCTTCCGGACTAGGTATGGGCATTATGAGTTTGTTGTGATGTCTTTTGGGTTGACCAATGCACTGGCTATCTTCAAGGATCTTATGAATAGGGTCTTCACACCCCACCTTGATTCATTTGTTGTGGTCTTCATTGATGATATATTGATCTATTTGCATAGTGAAGAGGATTATATGGGTCATTGGAGGGTAGTGCTAAAGATTGAGGGAAGATAAGTTATATGCCAAGTATGAAAAATGTGAATTTTGGTTAAAAGAGGCTGCCTTCCTAAGTCATGTACTGTCGGGGGACGGTATTAAGGTGGATCCTAAAGAGACAGATGTGATAAAAAATTAGCCTAGACAATTGACCAAATATTAGGAGCTTCTTGGACTTAGCGGGTTACTATCGGAGGTTTATGAATGGGTTCTCTACTATTACTTCTCCTATGACCAAGTTGACTCAAAGAAAGCCAATTTTTTGTGGACCAATGAGTGCATGAAGAGTTTCCAAACATTGAAAGATAAGCTTGTGTGTGCTCCTATATTATCGCAACTAGAAAGACTAGAAGGGTTTATGGTGTATTGTGATGCTTCAAGGGTTGGTTTGGATTGTGTGTTAATGCAAAATGGTAAGGTGATAGCCTATGCTTCTAGACAACACAAAGTTCATGAAAAGAATTATCCTGATCATGATCTTAAGCTAGCCGTCATGGTATTTGCAGATTTGGCATCATTATTTCTATGGGGCGCATGTTGATATGGTCAACGATCATAACTCTCCAATATCTCTTCACTCAAAAAGATCTCGAGTTGAGACAAACAAGGTCTCTAGAACTTCTTAAGGACAATGATATTAGTGTGTATTATCATCTCGGTAAGGGTAATGTGGTGGCCAATGCTTTGAGTGGGTGTCTATGGGTAGCCTAGCTCATGTTGATGATGGTGTCAAACGGGTGGCTAGGAAGGTCCATTGGTTGGCTAGAATGGGAGTTAGGTTGGAAGAGGTTGATAATGGTGGTGGTGGTGTTGATGGTTCTAAATATTCATTGGTTGAGGAGGTGAAAAGTTAAGCAATATCTTGACCCCGCTTTGTTAGAATTAAAGGCATTGGTAAAGGATAGTAAGGTGGAGGTTTTCTCCCAAAGGGCAGATGGTGTCCTTAGATACCAAGGTAAGTTGTGTGTTCCTTGTGTTGATGTCTTGAGAGAAAAGATTTTCTATAAGCCTCATGGTTCTTCCTATTCTATTCACCCCAGTTCTACTAAGATATATAGAGATTTGAGAGAGGTGTATTGGTTAGGAGGTATGAAGAGGGATATCGCAAAATTTGTACCCAATTGTCATAGTTTCCAACAAGTCAAAGCCGAGCACCAAAGGTCAAGTGGCCTAGCACAAGACATAGAGATTCCTACTTAGAAGTAGGAGGAGACTAATATGGACTTTTTGGTCAGGTTGCCCAAGAATAGAAAGGGTTTTGATTCTGTTTAGGTTGAGGTCGATAGGATGACGAAATTGTCTCACTTTCTACCGGTTAAGACCACATATGTGGCTAAAGATTATGCTAGATTGTACATTCATGACTTAGTGAGGTTGCATGGGGTTCCTTATTCCATTATATCGGATCATGGTGCTCAATTTAGTTCACATTTTTGGATGTCCTTTTAAAGGGGTTTTGGTAGAAGAGTTAAACTTAGTATGGCCTTTCACCCTCAAATGGATGGCCAAGCCGAAAAAACTATCCAATACTTGAGGATATGCTTAGGGCTTGTGTATTAAAGTTCAAGAGTAGTTGGGATGATCATCTTCCATTGATTGATTTTTCTTATAACAATAGCTATCATTCTAGTATCGGTATGGCCCCTTTTGAGGCTCTCTATGGTAGAGGTTGTAGGAAACTGATTGGGTGGTTTGAGGTTAGAGAGGTGGCCTTTGTCGGCCCAAAGTCGCCAAAAGTCCTATGCCGATGTGAGGAGGAGGGATCTTGAATTCAAGGTTGGTGATGGGGTCTATTTGAGGGTGTCACCTTTGAAGGCTATGGTTTGTTTTGGTAAGAAGGGCAAGTTGAGTCCAAGATATGTGGGTCCTTATAGGGTAATGAGGAGGATTGGCAAGGTAGATTACGAGTTGGAATTGCCTAGTGAGATGGATTTGATTCATCCGGTCTTTCATGTATCCATGTTGAGGAAATGTATGGGAGACCCTAATGCTATTATTCCTCTTGATATTTTAGGTGTTGTTGAAGACAACTTTATCTATGAAGAGGTTCCGTTTCATATTTTGGATAGGCAAGTGAAGAGGTTGAGGAACAAGTATGTGGCTTCCGTTAAGGTCCTTTGGAGGAATCAACAAATTGAAAGTGCTACTTGGGAGACCGAAATGGACATGTAAAACCAATATCCTTACCTTTACAACTCTACTCAAACCTAAGGTACTAGCTCTAAATCCCTTATGTGATTTCAAGTCTTAAGTTCAGCCCTTATGTCATTTCATACATTCATGTTTAAATTGACAAGTTCATGATAATTTTACATTTAAGTTGAGATTTTTGAAATGATGTTTAAGTGTATTGTTGCGTCCTTATATGGGCTGAAATTGTCATGTTTACGTCTCTCATATACCTTTCTTTGACATTCGGGGACGAATATTCCCAATGGGGAGATACTGAAACAACCCCAAAAAGTGCCCGAAAATGTGCCTCGGAAGTGCCGAGAATCATAATTTTCATATATCCCAAAATTCGAGCATGATATCAAAATTTCCATTTCATATTATTAATCAGGGAGTCAAATTGAGTGGGAGATAGGTCTAACTCCAATTTTAGAGCAAACGAATCACAATTTCATTTTTCCAAAATGTCAACTTCCAGAACCAATCTGTGATAGTACCGCGTTGCGGCATCTGTCGTGAACCTATGTAAATTTTTACTCTGCAACAGGTCCGCATTGTAGACTTGTGTATTTTGTTGTCGGTGATTTTTATCTCGGTCCAAGGCTTTTGGATCTTGGGCCCAAGTCTTCGCATGCGTAAAAATACCTATACTTAGCCATATTTTACCTTCATATCATTCAAGACATTCCCAAATACTCTCTCAAACACAGAGACAAATATGTCACCCCAATTTTCAAGTCCCAAAACTTAAGGTTTTGATTCAAGCTTCAAGTCTCCATTTCCAATCTTCTTCAAGGATTCTCCAAAGTCAAGGTATGTGGGTTTCAACCATTGGGTCTTTTCACCCATGGTGCCCAAGCTTCCTTTTTACCTAAAATGTTTCTAATTTTGCATATGGGTTTTATATTATGCATTTGAGTGTGAACTATGTTGGGCTTTCGTAAAAGTATGATTGTTTATGGATGTCTTGAGCTATAAATCTTATATCTATCTTGAGATTTGACGAAGAGTTTTAATGTGTATTTTATGATGGTGTTACCAAGTACTGGTGGGATTATTTTCTTAAAGATTTCTTGCATAATTTCACTCTATAATTACATGATTTTACACTAGCATTGCGCACCTACAAAGTATTTGATAAAATGTCCAGTTATGATTTCTTGAGGAATTGAAGGTCTAATGCATGTCTTATGAGTTAAATGACTTTATGATGATGAAAGAAATGCATGTATATGATATTCTCCTATATAGTGTTGGAATTTGACCATTCCCTACTCGGGGGGTTAAGAACCCCGGTAACCATGCCAAGGGGTTTGTACCTTGACAACAGGACTGAGGGCTTTGTTTCTCAATCACCAATGGTGGTAGGTGAGACGATGCACCAACCAATCAAGGGTAACCAAGTTAAGGGGTTTGTACCTCAATCACCTAGGGTGTTAGGGTGTGACGATCCACCAACCATGTTGAGGGGTTTGTACCTTGATAACCAATTGAGAGGTTTGTACCTTAATTACCAAGGGTGGTAGGGTGAGATGATCCACCAACCAATCAAGGGATTTGTACATTGATAACCTATGAATTCTATAATGATGGTCTCTTCTTGAACATGTATTATGTTCTATGTAAGAATGATTTACTTCAAGCATCTTCCATGCATGCCATATTGTTATATGTTACTCATTGTCTATGCTTATGCATTTCTATTATGATTGTTATCTCTTGTTGCATTGCACCCTACATACTTAGTATACTCAAACATACTAACGCATACTCTATGCCTACATGATGTCACCATGTATGAATCGGAGCCCCACTTGAGCATCTTTCTCCATGTGGCTAGTAAGAATTCTCTCAAGCTAGTTGGTGAGTCTTCCATTCTGGGGACAATGCCTATGATCTCGTGCTATATACTAAGACTAACTTTCTTTATATATGTATTGACTATGAGGGTGACCCCGATTGTTTGTCCGGCCCCCGCTCTTATCTATGTAGTAGAGGTGTTGTTAGATATGTATATATTGAGCCTTAACTATCTTGTTTTGATACTTATGTTATGAAAGTATCCCTTTAGCCCCTTTTCCCTTATTTCTACTCTTATTATTTTGTTTAATTGCTTCCGCGACCGATGATGTGTAATGATATATTAAGAGGCTTGTTTGTGGTTCCTTTGGGTTCCCATTCGCCGTATCATGTCTAAGCCCTATAATTGGGTCATGACAAACTCAACCATTATCATTAAACCAATCCTTATTCTTCCTTTTCAAGCTTTTCCTAGGTGATTTCTTTTTCTTTTTCAGTTGTGCCTTATTTTTTAACTCATTTTGTTATTGTCTTCAATCCAAGACAACTTTCTTTTCTTTTTCTTACTCGGCACATGAATTTTCTTTTCTTTCTTTATGTCTCAACTAGCCACCACATTTTAATTACTTTACCATAACAAAAGCTACCTTCAACTTAGCCTTTTAGCTTGAGATGAAGTACACAATATCCATTCTCTAAACTAGGCCCAGTTTTTGTAGCCACCCTCAACTTAGGCTTTTTGCCTTAATCAAGGCTCACATGTTCAAGGATAGACCAGGGCCAATATCAAAGTATTTCATAAAACAAGGCTAGGCTAGCTAGACGTCAAGAAAGAACAGGTACATGAAAAGCTCAAACATTTGGTAGGTCATTTAGGCAAAAGTGGATTTCACTAAAAGAACAATGGCCTAAGATCCTTTCCCAATCAACCACATCATCAGTCCAATCTTAGAGTAATAAGTTAAGTTCTGAGTCCATACATAATACATGAATGTGGCAAAATAAGCTCACACACACATGGCATCGCATACACAATCAAGTATATACTCACTGGTTCTGCTTCAAGCATCAACTTGCCTTCTCTTTATCAGAACAAACATTGTCAGATAATCACATGCATTATTCCAATAATAACCAACAATCTCAAAAAAAAATTTAGGGTACCAAATTTTCAAAACATTCAAAAAGCATTTCAAGATTATATATGCCAAAAGATAATAATTACTATATATCTACAAATTATCTACACTATCTCAGACCAGTTCAACAAAAATTAAAAGCATCCACAAGGAAAAAGAAACACGGCAAG
>JAABOM020000110.1:7182566-7209441 GCA_011800125.2 Solanum clarkiae | reverse complement strand
AACTACAATATATAAATATATAAATATATATATATATATATATATATATATATATATATATATATGCATGCTTAATAAATTTGAGGCAAGTAAAATTGAATCCACTGATATAAAAATTGTTTGTGGGCTAAATTTTTTTAATTCAATTAGATTCACACATTATGATAGAATTATCAATTTACCAATATGATATTCTATCTTTATGATAAAACTATTAAACTCTCATTCATAATTCCTATGAATAATTATGAAGAGTATGTAACATTTTATCTTAAGTAATCATGCAAATAATAAAGAAATTAAGTTATTATATCATGCATGATTAATCACAATTTTAATGTCTAAAATTTATTTATGTGATCAACTTTTATAATTTTATTCAATTAAAGATGTGGCTAATCTTTAATCAAATAATATTATAAATCACTTAGACATTGTTTTGATTTAACGTCTATATCTTATGTGATCCTAAACATAATATATATAATTTTATTTAATCAAGATTGTTGTAGCTAAGTCTTAATAAAATTATAAAGATCACTTGACATCAAATCTTATAGTTGTGTTAGATTGATAAACATCAACTCAACCAATAATTTAGTATGCAACCATAGATAATGTTTAAAAACATATGACTATTTGAAAACTGATTTTCATAAGATATCTAACATTAGGTTGCACCAAAAGTTTTAAAATAAGATCTAAAATTTAAGACCCATTTTTTAATGATTTTTGAAAATCCGAAAAACCAACAAGGCAGATATACAATAATTGCTCTGATACCAAATGTAAGGAAACATAAGAAATAGCGCAACGGAATAGTAAATCGATATACCTCTAGTCTCGTCGTCATTTGTTTTACACCTTCCGGTAAGTCTTTTTACCACTCAAACCTCACTTAAGATAGTGTGAAATGTAGAAAAGAGATTTGTACTTAGGAACCATTAACCAGATGTAGCTCTATTTATAGGTATTCTACCATCAAGAATAGTAGTGGGGAGTTAGTGGTCAGTGGGAAGTTAAAGAGTAGTGGAGTAGAGGAGTAGTAAGGAAGTTAAAGCAATAGTGGACGTAGTTGTGTAACTTCCATGGGTAGTAGGTGTAGTGGTAGTTGCAACTTTCATGGAAGTTAAATTCCACATCAAAGGAGGTTATGAAAGTTACGGACCACTATCCATCGAATGTGGTTAATATTCCAACACACTAACTTCAAACGCGAAGAAGGTGATGACTGGAATTTGACTCAAATCTTAATCTTCTTCTAATCCAGTTCACAGCCGCAACGTTGTTGTAGTCATAGAAATCTTCAATGAAGGGAAGAAATGACTATTTAATAGAGAGTATCTTCAATTACGCGTGATGATCAGATTTAAGAATTGGTTTTAGTGAAGAAATATTTGAGAGAGATAGAGAGAGGAGTAGTTGAACAAGCAAAATAAACGTTACAGTGAAAGGAATGGCAACGAATAGAAAGTACCCAAGGGGTGTTTTATATTTTGGGGACTTTGCTTCTCCTAAAAAATTGCCAAGAAATTATTGTAATAGATAAATAAGAAGTGGTACCACGTCATCGACCTAAACATGTATACATATAAAATACCACATGAAAAGTAACCATAATTCATAAGCGTCCGTAGGGAAAGAATAAAGGAGAAGAAAATTCACCTTTAAAAATTGTGAGAAGACATAACGTGTCAAAGCAAATTGATACAAGTATTGGTTTTGGTATGGTTAGATTGTCGTTTTAGGGAAAGTCTGTTCTTTACATTTGCTCTTTTAGCTATAGAATAGCGGTACCAAATCAAGATACTTAATTACAATTCTTTAAGAAAATGCAAATATTATAATTAATAAAGGCGTGCTTTATGTTGCATTTATTTGCTATGTGCTGATTCTTATCTATTTTCGGTATAATATTGTTTTTCCTTGGGCATTAACAACTCATTTAGAAGGAAAGAAAAAGATAAGTAGCACTATTTTCAGTTGATATTATATGATTGATGAAGCTACATGATTTCGTGGCACATTTTCTTCTTCAGTCCAATTTTAAAGCTGATTACCTATTTTCATAATTTAGTTTAGCTGTAATTTTCTTGGGGCCCAAACAGCAGAAATATAATTCTATTCATTTCATTTTATATATATTCACATCGAAGTGTTGGACCTGGGCCCAAAAGAAAATATCAACAGAGTTTCTCAAATTTCTAACCTATTTATTTCTTACTTCATTTTTTCTTTTCCCCTCTAAAATGCTGGTCCAACAAGATTAACGTTCATTTTTCTTCAATAAAATAGAGCAATAACAACTGTCCCTGAATTATAACCGAGAAATTCCATTCAGGGACAACAGCAACTGTTCGAAATTAGAACCAGCACCTCTTTTAACACAATACCATTCCACTTAAATACCATTTGCAACCAAATTTGAACTAGCCATAGGATTGCTTTTTCAACATCAGAATCTCCATCAAGAAGCATTCCCTTACTATTTCTGATTGTTCTTGATAGAACAAGTACAAATATACATCAAACAAGTCCAAGACACTTGTCTTAGAGATTCAATCCAAAACTAAGCAAAAGTTTTAACCGATTGGGCAATATGAACAAACGCCGCTCTCTTTTAACACAAACAAGGTTAAACTTACATAGCTACAATTACATTTTTTGAATGGTAGAAAAAGTAATGAACATCTTCAACTCAGTTCATCAAGAAATGCACACCTACGAGCATCAATTCTGTTGAAGGCTTCATCAGTACTACCTGTCCTCACCAGCAGATGATCTACGATTAAGACCCAAAAAAAAGAGTATCTCAGATAAAAGAGAAACAGGTTTCTTCATTCCCTTCAAGCAGCAATGAAAGCAAGAAAACGTTATGCTTTTCATAATTCATCAACCTAGATATATGTAAGTTCATGCAGAGTGCATAGCTAGTAGGGTACTCTGGACTTCATGACGCGACTAGATAAACAGACATGCATTTCTCCACAAGAAGAGATGGCAAACCATTCAATTTCAAATTATGCAATTGATCAATGTCCTGATATTATACTCTACATGTCTTTTTCCTCCTGATTTGCTGTCCCCAAGCCTCTACTTGGTTGATTGGCTTATAATGCATCTCTTCCTCTTTGGTCCCCAATCATTAACATTAGAGAGAGTTTCTTATCTATAGTAAGGGGATTATCGGTTTCTACTAGTTCAAGGAAGCCCATAGCGGACATCTGCCTGCAACATCTCCTACCCTAGGGTATAAAGAACTATGCTCCAGTGCCCTATTAGGCATCATAAAGTTAATGCCTTAATGAGGGCATCAAATAGACAACTTAGATAATGAAGAGAGGCAAGGTGGATGACAGAATGTCCATTGCAATTTAGTAAGACAGCAATAACTGCATAGCATATAATATTGAATGTTCCGCTACAAGTTACAGATGTGTCCATATCCTTAGAGGAGAATGCAGTGAGTTAAACCAAAACCATCCTGCATTCCAGTCTGGTGTACTTTTAAATCCACAATGATAAGTCCATGAGAAACCTGTTTCTCTTTTGAACGTTATATGGTGCCTTAAAGAAGCTTTAAGAGAGCCAGCGAGTGAAGTAAACGGAGAATGTTTTCTCTACACTTAATTCATTGTAAAGTCTTCAGTTGGATGTATTCCATTCCAGCATTTTCTTAGTCCTTTTGGTTAGGTGGGTGGTCAGGGATTTCTTTTTATTCTATGCTCCCTATGAATACTATTTTTTGCTTGAGCAGTCTTGTTTATTCATTCCTGATGTTTACTCTCTGGCAATTATCTAACGAATGAAGCATTGGATGAAAACATGATATAGTGATATATCAAAGATGAAATCAGTTGTAATGAGCCTCTTATTTCCTTGATCACTCCACTGAGCTAGTGATAACTTTCGACCACAGAAGAGGCAAAGCACGGGTTATGAATTTAACCAAACCCCAAGAACACTATGAAAATCGGATGAAAAACGTGTAAAGGGATATTTGGAATAGGGATAAGGTTAGAAGTATCAAGCACAGCAAACCCATTGTAATCCAAAAATGGAGGTTAGAAGTATCAAGCACATAACTATGAAATAAGTTGGACACTTGACAAAACAACAACAATTACTGCCCAAGGTAGCAAGCAAACAAGGGATGAATCAAGTAACAAGAATGCAATCAATTAACATCAATAACATTTAAAAGATACGTTAATTACGTCTTAAATTTTTCTCTGGTATATTTTAGGAAACTCATAATGCTTATTGGTTTAGGAGACACTTATCCTAATAGATCTGGGAAAGGAATATATTATCCTTCTAGGATTGGGAAAACCTTTTCCTTGTAGGTTTGGAACTATTATAGATCTATCTATAGGTATGTAGTTGGGCATCTAAAGGACACAAAGAACCCACAATGTAACCTATAAGGGCTTGAAAGCATTATACACACGTTATTTTTCTCTCATAGTGAAAACTCTCTGTTTTTTGCTTGGAGGATCAGGCACAACGATATCTCATTAAATACTTGTGTTATTTTTTTTCTCTATTTTTCTTTGTTTGTGATTGTTTGCTAGTTGAAAAATCTCCCTCCATTTTCTATAACGTATTTTCCCAATTTTCACACACAATCGGAAAAAATGGCTACTGCAGAAGGTACCGAGCCCTGTGTTTACCTTCAAGACATGGAAGAAGTGAAAAAAGTATTCGATCGTTTCGACGCCAACGGTGACGGCATGATCTCCGGGGACGAACTTTCCGGAGTACTGAAAGCCCTAGGAAATGACACTTCTCCCGAGGAAGTTGACCGTATGATGGCCGAAATCGATACCGACAAGGACGGTTGCATTAACATAGAGGAATTTGCAGAGTTTTGCAAAAATGACGATTCCGCCGACGGCGGCGCTAGGGAACTGAAGGAGGCGTTTGATCTTTACGATCAGGACCATAACGGAAGGATTTCTGCTACTGAGCTTCACCAGATACTGAACCGTTTGGGACAGAATTGTACCCTTCAGGATTGTAACAGAATGATCACGTCCGTTGATGCTAACGGCGACGGTTACGTTTGCTTTGAAGAGTTCAAGAAGATGATAGGTAATAAATAAACCATTTTTTCTCTTTTTTGTTTTATGCCATTTTTCAGTTATTTGACTGGCTGATAACAGTGAGGTACACCGGATTTTCGTGGTCCTCCTGTACTCTATAACTTTGTGGTCTAAATAAATGGCAAGACCTAGGCTTCATTAAATGATTTGATTGGTAAATTTTTTTGGACAAAATATATATAATCAATCTTAAAATTTTCCTTTTTTGATATTCTATCAGTTAATTATTAAGTTAATACACGAAATTAGTTTAACTAATTTTTAAAACTCGCACATAACTATTCTTTTGAAACAGACACATTTGTATCTAAAAAACACCATACTTGTTTAAATAGAGACCTTTTTTGCATTTTTCAGATATTGAATTTTCTCTTATTCTGCATATATTTTCATACAAAATAATTCGAGTCTGCGTGTGATTCTATTGCTGGTTCTTTGAGTTCGCTAAGATTACAAGAGTTTAAGGTACCACTATTTTTGTAATAGGTTATCTGCTTTATCCTAAGAGGAAATAATCCACGACCTCGGGTATATTGAGGGAATTAAATTCCTTAAGAACACACGGTGAATTCCGTAGATTTAGATAGTTTTATAATTTCATTTGTTTACAATTTTTGTTACTGTATACTTGGAGTGCAAATTCAGCGTTGAGAGGGTGGAAGCAAACTCTGAGGTGAGGCTTGCCACTCAACCTATCCCCAAAAGGGAAAGGTTTAAATATCTGGGGTCCATCATCCAGAGTAGTAGCGATATCGAGGATGATGTCACACATCGTATTGGGGCAGCATGGACAAAATGGAGGCTTGCCTCTGGAGTGTTGTGTGACAAAAAGATACCACCTAAACTTAAAGGTCAGTTTTACAGAGTGGTGGTTAGACCAACGCTGTTGTATGGTGTGGAGTGTTGGCCAATTAAAAATATTCATGTTCAGAAGATGCATGTCGCAGAGATGAGGATGCTGAGATGGATGTGCGGACACACCAGGAGTGACAAGGTTAGGAATGAGACAATTCGGGAGAAACTAGAGGTGGCCCCGGTGGGCAAAAAGATGAAGGAAGCGAGACTGCGATGGTTTGGACACGTGCAGAGAAGGATTATTGATGCTCCTGTTAGGAGGTGCGAGACGTTGATTGTGGGAGCTACTAGGAGGGGTAAAGGTAGACCGAAAAGTATTGGGGAGAGGTGATCAAGCAGGACATGGCGGAACTCGACCTCACTGAGGACATGACCTTAGATAGAAAGAAGTGGAGGGCGCGAATTTAGAATAGCAGGCTAAGTTCTTCTTCTTCCTCTTCCTCTTCTCTTCCTTCGTCTTCTTCCTCCCCTTTTCCTTCGTCTTATTATTATTAGTAGTACTAGTAGTATTGTTACTATTATTACGATTATGATTAGTAGTATTATTACCATTATTATTTTTCCTTTTCCTTTTCATTATCTGGCGTCTATGTGTTAGTTTTATCATGTTTACAAACTATCATGTGCTATTCATTGTTAGTCACACCCGTTGTTCCTTTCCCTCCCCTTACATTTCATTTTTATCATATCTAGTCCTTTCTGCTTATGGGTTTTGAGCTGAAGGTTTTAGGAAACAACCTCTCTACTTCTTTGAGGTAGCGGTAAGGTTTGCGTACAATCTACACTCCCCAGACCCCACTTGTGGGATTTCACTGAGTATGTTGTTGTTGTTATTGTTGTGATTGTTTGCTAGTTAATCAATGATATTTCTACAACAATACGTATCAAACGGATTTTAGCACATCATCAAGGGTTGAGATGTCTTCCTCATCTTCAATAAAGTACGAAATAGAGAAATTGATAGGGGTCTAGTTTCAATATATGCATTACGAAGGAAAGCAATTGAGGAGGCTTTTTCAGAAGAATTGAAAGAATTAAAAAAAGCATATTTGAAAAAGAGCTTGTACAATCTTCAAGTGTCTAGTGCTCCATATTCGAGTGTAGTTGATAGAATTATTTTTCCACGGTTTGCACTTGTCCTGATATTTCACATGTTAGTGTTGTGAGTAGATGCAAGGCATGTCTTGCTAAAGAAAATTGTCAGGCAATGACTTTTGATACTTAAAGGGTACTGCAGATGTAGGCTTGACTATTTTCAAAGACAATCTAAGGGAATTAGCAGTAAGTTATGTGAATTAGGATTATACAAGGGACTTGGATAAAAGATGATCTCTAACATGTTATGTTTTTACTCTTTCTGATAGTGCCATCAGTTGGAAGATAGCTTTGCAATGTGGTGTTATTTTTTCAACCACAAAGGCTGAGCACATGGAAATTACAGAGGCTATGAAAGAGGTTATATGGCTACAACTTGGAGCAAACAAAACATATGATAATCATACATCATTTTATCCAAAATATTATATCTAAAGGGGTTGTTGATGTGAAGCAAGTGTCTGCACATGATAATCCAAGAGATATGACCAAGACAATTCTGACCAATAAACTTAGGCATTGCCTAGACTTGCTTGGTGTGAGTTGTACTCAGTAAGCACTTTGAAGGGTTCAAGGCAAAACACAGAGACATTATTTCTATTGATGAAAGAAATTCAAGCCACGGGATGATTTGTTAATCATGTTTTGAATTTTTTCCTTACATATTTTAGGAAACTCATAATCTCTATTGGCGTAAGAGACCCTTTGTCCTAATAGATCTGGGGAAGAAACATATTGTCCTTCAAGGATTGGAAAAAATCTTGTCCTTAAAGGTTTGAACTACTTGAGATATATTCTATAGGGCATATTGTGGGGATTCTATTGGAGGCAGAGGATCCGCACTGTATCCCCAAGGGCTTGAAAGCATTGTACACTTTTTTTCTTTCATAGTAGTAAAGTCACTTTGTTTTTGCTGGGAGGATCAGGCCTAGACGAACCTCGTCTGTTATTTTCATCTCTATTTTCTTTGTTTGTGATCATCTGCTAGTTAAATCCACAAAGATAACTGAACACTAGTTAGATTAATGTTCAGATTAAGAAACACTCCAAAATAAGAAAAGAGAACTCATACAAGAATTACCTAACTATGGTAATTATTCAATGAGATTGAACAGGAGAACCAAGCAGACCCTAATATAAGATAACAATTGTGTGCAACACTCGAAAACGGCATCATTCATCAAAGACTAAACCTTTGGAAGGAGAAAACAAGGATATTTATACGATTTATTTAACCCTTCGAGGTGGCCTAATGGTTTGGGCTTGAGACTTCCATGTTGGAGGTCTCGAGTTCAAAACTCCTTGACAGTGAAAGCAACGGATTTGTCTTCTGGGTCAAGCTCGTCGCACTGAGTCTGCCTAGTGCAAGTTACCTCTTCTATGTAGTTTGCAAGCTATTGCATAGGAGTGAAGGTTTACCTTGTGGCGCACCCACAGAGTAGCGGCTACGGGTTCCTCTTGTCATAAATAAAGAAGGATATTTATACTAGGTCAATGAAATAATAAACAAGGTCCAAAGTAACCTCAAAGGGTCCCTAAAATAAAATTAGACCGAAATAGTGAACACCCAAATATGCGCCCATGATTAGCAATCATGGCACTTCTACTTTGGTTATATTTACAATTTTTGTGTCAATACCTTTATTTCGTCAATGTTTTTGACATAGTTTTTTTTTTCTTTTTTTAAAAACAATGTTCTTGAGTAAGGATCTATCTAAAACGATCCCTCTACCCAACAAAAGTAGGGTAAGATCTATGTATACCCACCACCCTTCCGAAACCCCACTTGCGGGATCACATTGGATATGTTCTTGTTGTTAATTAGCAATTGTTGTGCCCTTTGTCCAGTTAGTTGTCACCAACTAATATTCTTCTACAACGAGAGCGAGACTGCAATCAAATACTTCAAATCTAACAAAATGCTTAATTTATAAGGAAGAATATTTAATAGACACAATCCTGAAAAGGTTTTCTATAAAAGATAGAGAGAGTTTGGGGATATGGCAGAGAAGACAAAGGGGGTTGGCTTTTGATTCTCTAGAGAACGGGTTCGGGAGGTGGGTGAAAGTATTATACAAAATAGATTTTTTTAAAAGTCGTTAAAATCCTCTTTTTGTAATTATTTGGCCCAACATACCATGTGTCATCGATTCATCGGCCACTTTTTGTTTTTACTCAAAATCCATTGTTTACGAATTATTTTTGGGGACAAATGACAAAAATCCTCATTTAATTCGACATTTTCCACGTCATTCGCGAGTATAGTACACTTTTACATATTGTTGTTGATTGTAAAAAAAAAAATCAAATCATCGGGACCTTACATGAGGTGTTTGAAATGAACAATGTCTACTTGAGGTATTTAAGTGAAAGTTAGTGCCAACTTTAAAGGCTACTGATGGGTTCCAATTATGTAATTTGCAAATATAGTGTCAAGTAACCCAAATTCTTATATTGAATTGCTGATGGAATTCACTAAAAGCTAACCGTGTGGACAGGTATGGTTGCAACGTAGGCCAAGGAATCAACCAACACTACCAAATGCATAAGGAAAAACAACGAAACACAGAATATCATAATGCATTAATTCTCTGCACACAAGACAAGGGAGTTTACGCACATGAGACCATCTCAATATTTATTAACATGGCAATAGTTGTTATTACCTAAAAATCACATATGTGCATTAGGACAGAATTTTACCTTACAAAGGAGAAACTCCACCTTCATTCCAAGCCTGCAACTTTGTATCTTAATTTCATGTTGCGGTTTTCCTGCCAGATTTGAAATCATCTAGCTCAACCCATCAATATCCAAATAAATAGAACGACCACAACTATGCTTCCCAAGCTAGTGGTGGTCCACAAAATCTATACAACAACATACCCAAGGTAATCCCACATAGTCGGGGCAGTTCACAAAATCTATATAGAACAAAAAATCAAAATCTAAAATACTCCCGCCTTATCCAATCATACCTGTTCAAGAACCTTAGCCGAGCTCTTTTCCACCAATCTAGCCAAAATATCAATCTTAAGAAGCATTTTATCATATAAGTGCTCCAATTCAGCAGTATAATTCGAGGAATCTGAACCCATCAACTTGCTCAATCTCCCAATTTCAAAACCTTCAGCACATAAATCCAATTCCTTCTGATCCTTCAAACCCCTCTTAATACCCACCAAGGTTTCTACCTTTTCATCCTCTGCCATTGCATTAGGTCCCCTCAAGTCACATGTCATTGAAGGGAATGGGGAAATAGGACTGAAAGAACCATAATTGGATCGAAATGATGGACCAATGTTGATAATATCTAAACTTTTGGGGTTGAATGAATCAGTCGAAGTACGGTATTGGAAAGCTTTGTACTCATGGGTATGAATCAGTTGTTCCTGCAACGGCGTCGATATCAAAAGGAACAAAGATGGTGGCAGAGAAAGTGGATACGGAGAATTTTGAGGGGTAAAAGAGTGAGAAGCAGATGAAGACAAAGAAAGGGTAGTTGTATAATCCTTCATAGAGGGTCTCAAAGGGGTTTTCCTCCGACCAGAAAGCCACCCTATAAGGACGGAGGAAGGGTTATCGCGGTTGATATGCTGTAAAGGGAGGGGAAAGTGAGATGGAATCGAGAGGAAATCGGTGATGGTGGCGGTAAGAGTTGGGCCGTCCGCGGCGGAGTCCGTGGTGATTACGGTAGAGAAATTGGACGTGAGGTCATCGGAGAAAGAGATGGTGGTGGAGAATGAAACCTGGCCGAAGAGTAGACCATGGATGTCGCCGGAGGACGAGGAGAAACGTTGGAGGAGGGAGGCTAGAGTAGTACCGGAGATTTGAATCTTGTGTATAGGAAGATCCTCCATGATTCCGATAACACCAAGAACTGGTTATCTGAGGATCGCCGGCGTTGGCGTGCTCGCTGACAAACTAGGTCAAGCAAGTGAGAGTTGCGGTGGTACCAAATCCAGATTGAAACCCTTAAATTGCCCAGGAAAAAATACCTGATTTAGAGACGGAAAATGGTTTTTATCGATATGCAACCTAGAATTTGTATGTTGTAGCAAGTACTATTTCCTTTGAATTTAAATGGATCTTTATATAGGGTTTTTGGATTAGCTCAATTTAAGTAACTTTTCACTTTTAAGTATGTCTGGAAAAAGGGAAAAATTATTTTGAGTATTATTATTATGTTTATAAGTTTAAAATTATGACTAACTCATAATGTTTAGCTTCCTAGGAAAAAAAAAAAGGGTCAATCCAAACATCAATATCAAATGAATGTATATATAGAAGTACTTTCTGTTGGTAAAAGTGTACTTCTAATGCTAAATATTTATAAATTTTTGTTCAAATTCATTAATTTTATAAGTAAACTAATTATAAATATATCACGAAATATAATGCTTACATATTTTAAATATATTATTTTTTGATGCGTGCATTACACGTGTAATTGTGATGGACAAAATGAGGGAAGCAAGACTGCAATGATTTGAACATGTGCAGAAAAGAAGTGTCGACGCTCCTGTTAGGAGGTGCATAAGATTAGTTTTAGGAGTTACGCGAGGGGTAGAGGCAGACCGAAAAAAATATTGAGGGAAGGTGATTACACAGGATATGGCGCAACTCCATATCACCGAGGATATGACCTTAGATAGAAATGAGTGGAGGGTAGAAGGTTAATAGGCTAGTAAGGATAGGTTGTTGTCTAGCCTTGTGTTATAGTAAATTAGTAGGATTAGTCGTGTAATCGTGTCTTACATCTTGTGTTGTTATTATATATCTTATATTTGTTTCTGTTATTGTATTTATATATTATCATTTGCTTTCTGTTTTAGTCATTTCTCTTTCATATATAGTATCTTCTGCTTTTGAGACATGATATTTTTTAGTTGAGAGTCTTTTGGAAACAACCTCTCTATCTCAATGAGGTAGTGATAAGGTCTACGTATATTTTATTTTTGCCAAACCCCACTTGTGGGACTCCACTGGATATGTTGTTGTTTTTTTGTAGTTTATAATATGTATATGATGAATTACATAAACTTTAAGGAGAAAATATATGCTTGTCATTGATAAGTCGTGAAAATATGCCTTTTATGACACCAAAACATAAGATTATTGTGAGTTCTTAAGCATATTTTGTTAATTTGATGTATGGTTTATGTTGATTTTCAGGAAAACTAAGATTTCATGGAGTTAACAGACAAGGAACTGATTTGCTCATAATTTTGGCTGGAGCTTGGAAGGGTGCAGGTCATGAGGAAATTCAGAACCCCAAAGGAGCATGAGGAATAGTAATGTAAAAATTGGACGAGCTTGTGGAGGCAAAACGAATTAAACATTGCACAATTGTGTGATCACTTGAGTGACGAGTTGGTTGGATTTCTTATTGTATGAAGCTGGATTCATTCTTTAAACACTTGGACAACAGCTTGGGAGCAGTGCGTACTAAACATTAAAATCTTGAACAACAATTACTTGAATTTGGATGAGAACAAACTGAAATCGTGAAAGCAACTGAAAATTGAAAGTTACATGTGCTTGTAGCCACTTGAAGGAAGATTGTGTGGAATTGGATGGAAATGGGACACACCATATGACATATGTATGTGGCTGGAGAGCAAAGCAAAATAGCAACAAAAGTTAAGATGCAAACGTCACAAGCTATCTCGAAAAATGATCAAAGATGCATTATTGATGTTATGCTGGGAGTTTTATATTGTCCATGGCTAGTACACGACCAAAATGAAAGTGTGAAGATGAGGAGACGCAGCAACTAAGTTTCTAGGAGTGACTATAATAAAACATCACCAAAAAGGACAAAGGAATACTCCATGGGCATGTTCATGACCCGTGGTAATGTTTACCAGCTGTGAAACTGGTCGTCCAAGTCATGGAGTTGAAGTATGTCGTCGTAAGCCTCACCACAAGCTCTTAAACAACTCGTGGTGTATACCATGAGCCATGAAGGTACTCGTGAAAGGCACCAAGACAGCTGCAAAGGAAAATTTGCAAAGACAGCCTTCCACGACTCGTGTACACCTTCACGAGTCGTGAAGGTGCTCGTGAAAAAAGGAGTTGAGTGTGGACGATTTTGGCTCCAAGGGGAGGACCTCGACAGGCCTGCGGGGTCGTGAAAAAGATCACAAATCATGGTCATGATCGTGAGGAAGTCGCACTTGGAAAACTGGAAACCTTTCATGCGTAAGGAGACTTTTTCTAGTCCAATTAAGATTCTTTTTCTGACTTGTTTTAGGATAATTTTAGGACTATAAAATATTGCTAGGTTTTATTTATTTTAGAGGGGTTATTCCCCACGTATTGGGGGCTGCTATTGCACGACGGAAACATCAATGTTTCTCTTCAAAAACATGGTTGCCCCATAAATACAAGAATTTTAGTTGTGGTCTTGGTTATCGTTTGAAGTGTAAATCAAGTTTTCGTCTCTCGTTTCTTCATGTAACTTCAAGAATTGATTTATCCTCCCTTGTAAGGGAATTAACTATGAATTATAACATGATTTTTGTTCAAAATCTTGCAAGTTCGACAATCTAGACCCACAACTAGAGTTGTGTGAACTATGACGTCTTAATGGAATTGGCAAAACGTAGAATTTTATTGAGACTTGTATTGCATGTATCGTGATTTTCTTTGTTTAAAAGTTCTTCTTGATGAGTGCACGCATTGAGAACTTATTTGTATTCATAATTTGTTCGGAAGAAAATTAATGATTAGGAAAAGAAAATTACAACGGGAGATAGAAGCAATCAACCTAAGTTTGAGTCACTTGAGTCTGAGAGGGGATGGTATACTTAGGCTTAGGGATTAGCTTGTATCTAAAGAACTTGAGACCGGGAGGTGATAGTTCTCTGAAATTCAAAGCGAGGCAAAATTAGTATTGAAAACATTCTGAGACTGGAAGCAGATGAATGGCATGCTTCTAGGAAGGACCGGAAAGTGAACTAGAAGTTACTCAACTCGCTAAATTTTGCATGCTATATAGCGAACAATAGATCCGATATTAATTTCTCACTAGTTAAGCATCATGGGGACCACAATCCTAGTCATCATTAAACTGTCTAAGCGTTATTTTATTCTTAATTCGTAGCCTTTTTCAATGTTCAAAATATTTGAATTGTTCAAAGTTCAAGCTGAATGTTTGAATCTTTTTCCATATTTGCCCTTTTATTTATTAAACTTTTATATTTTCTAGGAGATAAATTATCCTACATATTTATGATTTTACAAAGGATAATAGTGAAAAGTATGATGTAAATTTTATCTTTGAATGTCTTTCTTAATATGTGTGCATTACCTCACAAATTCAATTAAAATAGAATAGGGGAAGTATTATATTAATGGTGAGAGTAAAATAAAAAAAATTAATTCTATCCTAATTTAGTAAGTACTCATATGATATCAGATAAATATTTATAAAACGTGCCCCCATAATATGGGACTGAGAGAGTAACAAAGAGTATTAATTAACAAAAAGATTCCAGCGACATACTCTATGTTTACTATTTCCAAACCTAAAAATGAGAATTCGCTCATAGCAAACAACATTTATTTGAAAATTAAAAAGTCTGTCTTTAAATTTGAATGAATTTTTTTGAGAAAATAGTCAAATAAGCCCCCAACTTATAGTCGGATTTTTAACTACACACTCATACTTCACGGGGGTTCTATTACCCCCGTGAGCTATTTTAAAGTGGAATTATTTACTCCCTAAATGCTGAGTTGGCAAAGAAAGTGTAGTTCATTCTCCCAAAATGAGGGGCAACAAAAATAATTAAAACTTTAATTTTATAAATAATTGTTTTTATTTTATATTACTTTTCTGTTTTTTTCTTTTTTAGATTTTTATATTTCTCTTTATTCTTATTTATTTTTTCTTTTTTACCTTCTTCCTCCTCTTTGTTTTCCTCTTCAACAGTGAAACAAAAGTGGCAGCCCACCTCCACCACCAGGTCCTATCACTAATTATTCTTACTAAACCAACTCTTATTCTCAAATATCACACTTTTCTCTATAGCTTTACTTTTAACTAGTTTGAAAATTTAACGATAACTCAAAATCAAAATTGAAAATCAACAAGATTGAACTTTAATGTCAAAATTAAGAAGAAATTATTGGGTAACAGATCTATTAATGAAAAAAATTATTTTAAAAATTATTCGATAAAAGACTCATTAATTGATTTTTTTTTCAAGTCATTGACTAAAGAATAATAAGAAGAAAGAGAAGTAACTGGGTTTGTTCAAAATTATTTTTGATTTTATTCAAAACTTTGTAGATCCATAAGAATAGTGTAAAATTAGTGCACGCCTTTTTTTGTTTTGATTTTGATATTGAGGTTTAAAGTCTTCAATAGGTTTGATTTTAATTTATTAGATATATTAAAAAAAATCTTGAAATAAAAAATGGTGTTTTAGGTTTGAAAAAATAACTTGGGAAAGAAAGGAAGAAGAAGAAGGTGTAAAACAACTTTTTTTTAAAAAAAAACTACTGAAATACATGTGTCAGGCGCGTTTGTCTCACCACAATACACATGACTGGTAATAACATTTTAGGGAGTAAATAGTTCCACTTTAAAATAGTTCAGGGGGGTAATAGGACCCCCATGAAGTATGAGTGTGTAGTTAAAAATCCGACTATAAGTTGGGGGCTTATTTGACTATTTTCTCAACTTTTTTTTTAAAAAAATCTTTTTTCATGAATGAAGTTTTATTTTATTTTGATATTTTTTATAAATTGGTCTACATCCGTTCTTTTTTTTTCCTTTTGCTTTATCTTCTAAAGAAATATTTTATCAAAGGAGGAGTGTAGTACCAAATTAATTCTTAACATTGAAGGAATAATCTGACGATTATATTACATAGTTTTGAAAAAATAATATCACTTTGATACATAAATTATGTTGCGGAAGTGAACTGGGTAAAGTGTGATTATTTCACAATTTACTATCCCAAAATAAAAGCCGCTAAAAATAGTAAAAGAGGATAAATAAAAAAGAACAACGAATTTATGAGGTTCGATAAAAAAATATTTTTGCCTACATCCGCAGACACAACTAACCCAATTTTATTTCACTCCAAAGAATACAAGTGAAATACTACAAGAGAGAAAGAAGAACAAATGTCTTAGAAGATGAGAAGACAAGTGAGATGTGTATTTTAAATCCTAAAACTACACTTCAATTTATAGGGAGAAATCCCTTACAAAACTTTTTCCCACCAATGTGGGAGATGTGGATGGACAAATAGTAACAAATCTCCACCTTAGTCATCCCACATCTTCAATTCTCTCAAAAATAAATTTTAATTTTGTCTTCATCTTTTGAACATCAATGTTCAACAATTTTAATCAAGTCCAAACAATGTCCAAACTTGATTGCAGTCACCACTTTTGTTAGCATATCAACAGGATTCTCTGTAGTCTTGATTTTCTGCACTGTGACTCCACCTTCTTCTATGATTTCTCGTATGAAGTGATATTGAACATCAATGTGCTTTGTTCTTGCATTATAAACTTGATTTTTTGCTATTTGAATAGCGTTTTGACTATCATAAAATATTGTAATAGTTTCTTGTCTGATACCAAGTTCCTTAAGTAATCCTTGAAGCCAAATTGCATCCTTCACAGCCTCTATAATCATCATATACTCTGCCTCAGTTGTAGACAAAGAAACTATTGACTGTAAAGTAGACCTCCAACTACCTGGTGCTTTTGCAAAAGTAAATACATAACCAACAGTTGACCTTCTTTTGTCCGGATCACCAGCATAGTCAGAGTCACAATATCCAACTGTACATGAGTTTCCTTCCTGCTAAAAAACTAACCTAACATTCACGGTATTATGAATATATCACAAAATCCATTTCATAGCTTGCCAATGTTCCTTTCCTGGATTATGCATATATCTACTCACAATCCCAATAACATGTGAAATGTCAGATCTTGTGCAAACCATTGCATACATCAAGCTACCAGTAACACTTGCATATGATACTCTTGACATATATTCTTTTTCGACTTCATCCTTTGGCGACATATCAACACTAAACTTAAAATGGGGAGTCAATGGAGTGCTAACTGGTTTAATTTTCTCTTTCATACCAAATCGATCTAGCACCCTCTTCAAGTACTCTTTCTGAGATAAATAAAGTTTCTTTGAAAGTCTGTCCCTTGTTATCTCCATGCCAAGAATCTTCTTTGCATCTCCCAAATCCTTCATCTCAAACTCCTTACTTAGTTGAGCTTTCAGCTTCTCAATTTCTCCCAAATTCTTGGAAGTTATTAATATATCATCAACATATAGGAGAAGATATATGAAAGAACCATCCTTAAGCTTGTAAAAATACACACAATGATCGTATTTGCTTCTCACTTACTTTTGCCGTAGCATAAACTTGTTAAATCTTTTGTACTATTGTCTAGGAGATTGTTTCATTCCGTATAAAAAAATTTCAAATTTACACACCATGTTTTCTTTCCCTTCAACTTTGAATCCTTCTGGATGAGTCATGTAGATTTCCTTTTCCAAATAACTATGTAAAAATATTGTTTTTACATCTATCTGAACTAGTTCTAAATTAAATTGCGCTATCAAAGAAACAAAACTCTAATGGAGGAGTGTTTCACAACTGGAGAAAATACCTCATTATAATTAATTTCCTCCTTTTGGGTATATCTTTTGGCCACTAACCTTGCTTTGTAGCGAACATATTTTTGATTAGGAAATCTTTCTTTCTTTGCATATATCCATTTGCACCCAATTTCTTTCTTGCCCTCGGGAGGTTGGCCAGTTTTCATATATTGTTCTGATGAAGGGAATTCATTTCCTCATTCATTGCAACTTTTCACTTTTCTTCACCACTTTGGATAACTTCTTTATAAGTGGTTAGAATATCATCAATAATGATTAAGGTTGCACATGCCATCATCTCCATGAGACACATAGGCTTCTTTACTGTTCTTTTAGGTTTATGGGTTGCTATTGGCTCAAGTTATTATTCAGATTACTGAGTTGGAACCTGAGTCTCAACTGTCTCTTCTTCCAAATTGTCATTTGTTCCTTCATCTGCCTGTGGAGGTTTTTCCTCAAACTCCACGTGCTTTAAAGCACTATTAGTTACTTCTGTATGTTCATTTGTATTTTTATTATCATAGCAGATTCGTCAAAAGTAACATCTCGACTGAATATACTTTTCTTGTCTTTGGACATCATAGACGATCTCCTTTAAACTCCAGAAGTAATCCTCATAAAGATAGTCTTCTTAACTCTCGGATCCAATTTTGACTCTTTCACATGATAGCATGCCGTTGAGCCAATTATATGTAAAGAGTCACAACCCGCAACAGATTTTCCATATCATTTTTCAAATGGCGTCTTCCCACCAATTGCAGCAGATGGTAAACGATTTATGATGTGGCATACATATGTTATTGCCTCAACTCATGTCCAAGCCAGCGTTTGACAACATACACCGAACCTTCTCCAAGAAAGTTCGGTTCATGCATTCTGTCACTCCATTCTATTGTGGTGTATTTTTGACGGTGAAATGTCTGATGATGCTATTTTCTTCACAAACCTTCCAGAAAAGATTATTTTTATATTCTCACCATTGTCTCTGCAAAAACACTTGATCTTTTTGCCACTTTGAGTTTCTAGCATCGTCTTCTATTAGAGAAAAATTCCTAATACTTCATCCTTAGTCTTCATCGTATACACCTATATCGTTCATAAAAGTCATCAATAAAGGTTACAAAGTAGTGTTTCCCACCTAATGAAGGTATTTTGAGGCACCCCAAACAATAGAGTGAACATAATCCAAAATACCTTTCGTATTATGGATAATTGTTCCAAATTTAAACCTTGTTTGCTTTCCTTTCACACAATGCTTACAAAAATTCAAGTATCCAGATTTAACACCTTTCAATAATTCTTGATCTGATAAGATTTTCAAGGATTTTCCTCCTGCATGTTCCAAGCACATATGTCATGGCCTGGTTGTCTCTGCCTCTTTGTCCACTGAACGTTACTGTTATTGTCTCAATAATTGTACTACCATGATAGCGGTAAAAATTATTGTCCTTCCGAATAGCCTTCATTACCACTAATGTACCAGAGCATATTATCATCACTTCATTGTCTGCAGTGATTTTGAACCTCTTTGAGTTTAGGGCTCCTACAGAGATGCGATTTTTCTTCAAATCTAGTACATACCGAACATTTGTGCATGTTCTGCACAATCCATCATGATTCTTTAATTGGATTGAACCAACACCATATGTAGTAAGAGGGCTATTGTCTATAGTATGAATTACTCCACATTCTCCTTCTTGTAGATCAACAAACCAGTCTCGATTAGGATACATATGATAACTACAAGTTGAGTCCATTAACCATACATCAGATGATGTGGATGACTCCATTGTAACTAGTGAGAAATCAGAGTCATCGCAGTCTACTACATTTGAATCTAGTACAGCCTTTCTTTTGTTAGGTTTGGCCTTATTTGTCAATTTTGGATAGTCAATTTTCCAGTGCCCTTTGTCTCAACAAAAGGCTCATTCATCTTTGTTAAGTCTGGACCTTGATTTAGATCTCCTCTTCTTTGTTCTCATTTAATTTTGAGAACGACCTCTTATCACCAATGCTTCTCCTTCTCTGCCCTTCTTTTTTTCTTTCTTTCCTTGTTCATAGCTATACAAAGTTAAACAAACTTCTTTCAGAAAAATTTTATCTACTTCATTCCTCCCATAAAGTAGAGTAGTTTCAAAGTGCTCGTACTCATCAGGAAGAGATGCTAACAACATCAAAGCTAGATCACCATCAACAAATGTTACATTCATATTTTGTAAATCTGTAACTAATTTGTTGAAACTAGTGATATGATTATTTATTGTGCTACCAGAAACATAAATAAAGTGAAATATTCTTTTCTTCATGTAAAGTTTATTTTGAATATTTTTCTTCAAAAATTTATCCTCCAATGCCTTTTACAATTTACTAGCAGAAGTTTCCTTTGTGAATGAATACTTCTGTTCTCTTCCAAGGAAGGACCAAATAGTATCACAAGCAACATGGTTGATGTATCTCTAATTTGCAGCTCCTATATTGTCTGGCTTCTATTCTTCTAGAGAAAGATCTAATCCTTATTGAAAAAGGTCATCTTTGACCTCACATTTCTATATCCTATAGTGTCCTGTTCCGTAAAAAAATTCAACTGCAAACTTTGTATTTGTCTGAATTCTTGATATAAGAAAAGATACCAACGACGCATTATTGACACTTGAGGTGGACTCCTGTGGCTTGTCTAAGCTGGATACTTCTTTATTTTCCTCCCCCATTTTGTATTATAGATAATATTTAATAGCTGGCTATAAAGACCAAGATAATTCTTTTCTGATGTGGAAGATCAAACTATGCTACAACCACAGAGCATACTAAGAAAAAAATATCTTGATAATATAGAACCAAGAAAAAATCTTTTCTGATGTGGAAGATCAGGCTATGCTGCAACCACAGAGCATACTCAGACAGAACTTTGGGTTTGATACCAATTGTTGCGGAAGCAAACTGGGTAGAGTGTGATTATTTCATAATTTACTACCCCAAAATAAAAGCCGCTAAAAATAGTAAAAGAGGATAAATAAAAAAAGAACAATGAATTTATGAGGTTAGGTAAAAAATATTTTTACCTACGTCCTTAGACACAACTAACTCAATTTTATTTCACTCCAAAGAATATAAGTGAAATATTACAAGAGAAAAAGAAGAACAACTATCTTAAAAGATGAGAAGGCAAGTAAGAGACGTGTTTTAAATCCTAAAATTACATTCAATTTATAGGGGGGAAAATGCCTTCCAAAACTTTTGATGGGAGATGCGGATGGACAAATAGTAACAGATTGCACATGAGTTATTAGCTTTGAAGATATCACATAATATTTGAAGACTATAGGAAAATTTATCAATATCCAGTACGTTGAATAATTTGGCAAAAAAACTTGAATTATTCACTAATATGGTAAGATTTTTATAGTATCACAATAAATTATACAGCTTCACATGTACATTATACTCATTCCACAAAGGCTAAGAATTAAAATGAAATAAAGTGAAATAATAATTTTCTAATGAATCCTAAAACTTTTAAATAACAATAACAAAAAATTAAAGTGTAGAAATAGTTCAATGCAAAAGAATGGATGAACTTCCTCAATAACTAACAAGCATAAATATACCTCTTTTTTGTTGCATATGTGATGAACAATTGCACTCATCAAAATTATATATCGAAATAATTAAGTGTATACTTTAACATAATGTGATTTTAAAAATATTTTTTTTTGTTATTTATAAGTCAAGAATTCTAAGAGTTTATGTATATATCTATGAGAATTAGATAGATTAAAGTTAGAATATGTAAAACTTTTTACTAAAATATGTGTGCCATATTAAGATGTTTAGTAATTCAAAGGACATTTTTGTTCTTTAATGTCAAAAGATATTTCAATTTTGAAAGGATATAGTTTACTTTCTTTTTTTCTTAAAAAACACTTCATCTATATATTACACGGGTCATTTTGTAGAGTACCTAAGAATAATTGCTCAATAGAGTGTATCAATAATACTTATATTAATGATTGCATATTAATTATATATAGACTATTTCTTATGCATTTCTACTTTGTTATATTAAAAATAGTATGCATTGCATAAAAATATTTATTTACAAAGATAACCATCATACTTATGATATAAAAAATGTAAAAAAGATTTTGAGGGATAACGGGGTCTTTAACCATACTATAAACGTATACGTTAATATCCCTTGTATTACTAATACTTAAAAATTTATGATATTAGTAATACATACTTTAATACACAATAGAGTGTATAACTTATGCTTGTGTTCGTTACACATAGCATGAAAAAGTATATTTCAAAAAAATTATTACTCATACAAAGAGTTAATGCATGCATTATATTTGCTAATAGCTATATCAGACGACCCTTTATCCTTTGTGACACCATTTTAAAATAAAAACAAGTTAAATATTCCTTTATCCCATATAATATTATTATTTGATATTTTATTAAGTAATTTTTTAATATATTTTAATTTAGTAAAAAGGTAAAATTATGATTCAATTTTACACTTTGGAACTTTCACTTTTAATGATACATGATGATATGTATACGCATGTGTTTATATTTTCATATTACTTCTTTCTTATTCTCTATCTACTAATAAATAATTGGATCATGCTCTGCACAATTATTAAATTTATGAAATTCAACACAAAAATATTTTTGCTAGAAAACAAATCTCAAATCTTGTTGTCTTTATAAATATATAGTTTTATGGTGATTAAATGTTGTTAACAATTTTTGAGATTTTAAATTATAAATATACCCCTAAAAAGAATTACAAAAACATTATTTTGTTTGATTTCAATCTTATACATAATTTGAAACTCAATCTTTATTTATAAATATTATTATCACATGAATAATTTATCAAAATATTTGCCTCTAGTCTATAAAAGCTTAGAATCTTCAAAACCTGTGTAGATATAAATACCTTGTAGCAATATTCATTTGAAATTCACAAATTAAGTTTGTATGAAGAGAAGTCATTGTGGTCATTTTATTGGATAGTAACAAAACAAATATCACTATAAATTTGAAATATCAAAGTTATCTTGTACTCCCTCTATCCCATATTAATTGAATTTTGTGAAGTAATACACATATATTAAGAAAAGCATCTAAATACAAAATTTACATCACACTTTCCACTATTGTTCTTTGTGAAATCATAAATATGTAGTGTAATTTATCTCCTAGAAAATATAAAACTTCAATAAATGAAAGGGCAAATATGAAAAAAGTTTCAAACATTCTTTGTGAACTTTGAACAATTCAACTATTTTGAACATTGAAAAAAGTCTCAAAAATTCAACGAATTTGAGACGAAGAGAGTATAAACTACCATACGCACAATGTTTTGGGTATAGGAGACGATAGATGAAGTCTGTAACAGTACACATGTCGAAAAACAATTATGCTTTTGTGTATTAATTAAAAAAATTGATTTTAATTATATCCAAAAATTTTTTATTAAAATTAATTTCTTTAAAATTTTTAAAAAATAATTAGAAGATGTCTATGCATATATCAGGAAATAAAATTTCAAGTGGGGTTATTATAAAATCTCTAAAAAAGTAATTAGGTAGTAGTAAGAAGATGTGTATGTAATCAAACTTGGTTAGCCGAGTGGTTAGCTCACTAGGTCGTTTAAGCAAGTGTCGGGGGTTCGAACCCCGCCTTGTGCATGCAGCAACCAATTAGCCATCAACAAACCCTTAAATGAAGCTCAGATCCGCCAAGGATTAATCCTTGACCTGTCGGGCTGGGAATACCTTGAGAAATAAAAAAAAAAAAGATGTGTATGCGTATATTAGGAAAAAATTTTCATGACAAAATTTCTAAAATCTACTTGACAATGTACATGAAGAATACAAGTAATTAATCAAAATTAATATGATATTAATGTGGAAAAGCTTCAAAAACAATTATCATTTTCTCAATTTGTACGTTGTGCTTACCTAGCAAATCAATCTTATCTTATCAATTCTCAACTGGACGAAGCGTGTTGTGACAACTAATCAGTGATCTAATATAATACATCATGAGTCCTCTCAAATAATTGTATACTTTAATGAACGATATATAAATGTACATTGACTTACTACCATGCTCACTACAAGACAGTTCAGTCTAATAATTTAAACTTCTTACTATCAAATATGTTTATCTTATTTAGGAAATTCTTTGTGACATATAGTTAGCTTAATAAATAAGTGAATACCAAAGAGTTTGTGTGTGTAAACAAATAATGAGCATCATGGCAGTCTGACAATAGTAAATAAGATTGGCCATACTTGAGCATTTTTTTTTTGTTTTAAAAAAAGAGCTGAAAATTATAAAAGAGAAAACACTTTCTTTCTTATACTGTTTGATGTACTTCAATTTTAGTTATAATAATCATGCATTTGAAATAGTCCAAAACTAATACATTTATCATTCCAAACGGTAACTCATCAAGCTTAGGTAATACATTCTTCCAAAATGCTGTATATCATTATCTCAAATTATCACTGCAAAAAATAAACTCTAAATCAATATCGCCCAAAGTTATAACTTCCACATCAGAGAATTGAAAATGTCAGAAAGTCATGAATCGTTAAATATGAAAAGTAGACCATAACCAAAAGTCACATTTTCTATATGTTATTAAAATAAAGTACATAATTAATCATAACCAATTGAGATTTTTGATATCTCGTGGACCATAAGGCAATTTCTCATACAACATAAGAATATTGTAATTTGCTTTGTACTTTCAGTCCCTATGGGAAGGGGCTTACTCATTTTTCAATGACAACACAATTTCGTCGTATGTGAACCTTTTAAAGTGTTTATGTTTAATTATAAAGCATAGTTATGATATGTTTAATTGTAAAGCATAATTATGATATTTTGAATCTACACATCTATTCAACAAATAAATAATAATTTTTTAATTAATATGCATGATCTTGGAACATTAATAATAATTTTTCTTTAGACTTTGAATACTTGATCGAGCTGCTTGTTTATATTATTCAAATATTAATCAGTATTATAATTATCATTACAGAACATAATAGCAACAAACTATTTGATAACTTCAACACATCATATATAAACCCTAACCTACTGAGTATCATTATAGAGCAGAGCTTAATAGTAATAAGTCTTTTCTTTCAATTCCAAAAATAATATCATAATTGGAGCTTCATGTTAGCAAGTAAACAAACAAAATCATCATAGAGTGATAAATTTTTTCATACGAGAGATAAATTTCAACAATTACAGAGTATTCTCAAAGAAGTAATAACTTAACTATGCTATCACGATGAAGTACGTGAAATTTAATTATTTTTTTAAAAGTTACTTCAAACTATTCAGTTCTTTGAGTAATTTTCACTACAAATTCATACTAATATAATTTTTCAAGTGCAACAAATATTTTAATTTTTTTTACATAGATCATTTGAAAAGAAATTACAAAATTTATATCGTTATATGTCTACTCGTTTGATCAAAGTCGACAATAACTAACAAAAACCATAACTAACGATCATAAGTTAGCATGTAATCTAATAGTGAGCCGAAAATCTCTTGGACTCGTTTTCAACTATTTCTTTGATATGCAATGGGGTTATCTAGTGGTCCTAAATCTCTTATAAGTGTGACTGATTTTGTAGTTACATGATTTTTATGCTAATGTGTTTATATTTTTAGGCTACTAAAAATTACTCAGATAAGTCATTCACTGTTAGTTAGATAAATTTCATATTGTTTTTTTCCCCCTTGAAATTGTGCCTATATTTGGTGCTTGGTTGTATTCATAATATAAGGTTTCATAAAAAAGAAAGTAGAATATTTATCCACCATATTTTGATAATGTATATACTGAAATCAAGATAAAATAAATGTAAGAACACAATCATAAATCTTATTAGCATAACAAAGTCAATCGAGCAGTGCAATGTCAACAATTAATACTAACATAGCTTTAATATGTAACAACATAAATCAAAGCTTCAACTTGGTACTAACACTTGAAACCTAATAAACTTACAAAATATAGTAAATTATTAATTCATCCAATGTTGCGCACAAAGAAACGAACAATGTGAACAAAAGGAGGACCACAAACATAAGCATATTTAAACTATAATAAAACCATCAGGGTTGGTGTGGTGGTTCAACACCTTACCCCTTAAGCAAGAGGTTGGGGGTTCGATCTCCACATCTGGTGAATGAAAGAAAACTCTGTGGCCAGTTCCCTACCGCTTAGTGTATGCACTGACAGTTGAAATGGAGAATTAGTCTCACGGCTGTCGACTATGGGAATACCTTGAGAAACCCAAAAAAGAAAAAAGATAGAACAATATGTATCTTGGGGGAGATATAAAGTATGCTTCATTCACTTTGTGTTATTGATTTCTAATCTTCTCTACTCTTATCAATACACTCACATCAATTTCTCAATTTTTCTCATTATTAAAGTAATATTTTTAAAATGCCAAATTAATTCTCATTTTAATATCCCTTTTTGTATAAGATGTATATACTCTTTCCATTTTAATTTATTTGTTTAATTTGACTTGAAATAAAGTTTAAGAAAATAAAAACATATTTAAATCTTGTTGTTTAAACTAACTATATGTAGAATATACCATAATATCCTTTAATGGGATAGTCTTAAACATGCAATGTGACATATCACTCACTAATACTGTCTAGCAGTAATAAATAGTATACCTCTTGAACTGGTGAATTGTTAAGTAGTTAAGTATATGGATTTTAACGTTTTGATGATTAACAAACTGAGTTAAGGACCAGGTAGACTGTCAGATTGATTTGTTGAGTTGAACATACACCAGTGTACAGCTGGTTCAAAAAGCTGTTGTGGTTGGTGAAATGTCCATCATTGTACTAAAGGACTGGTCTGAATGAGGAAGATCCTTTTCAAGTTTGAATTTATTCATTTGGAATCTGGGTTCTTCTACTTCATATTTATTTAATATGAATATTTTCCCTCTTCATTCCATGATTCGATGAAATATCTTGAATTTTATGTTGAATTGCTAGGTGTATGTACATGTATCAATCAGGTGAATTTTGTTCTGGTGGGATCAATTCAATAAAAGAAAAAAGCAATTCGAGTCGGTCTTGAAACAATTCATTGCAT
>JAABOM020000110.1:7149289-7182466 GCA_011800125.2 Solanum clarkiae | reverse complement strand
ACGAGAGCAAACAAACACCAAGAAAGCAGATTTTTTTCTTGTCTATGTTGAAATGAATTTGTGTGTTGTTCTTATCCATTTTTAAAGGCCTAGGTTGGCCGACTTACTCTTCACTTTTTTACCATAATAAGCCACATATTAGTAAGATTCTTATGCAGCAGCTTGTCCCTTGAACTTGGGCCTAAATTGGTGACCAAGTTGATGGGCTTGGCTGCCTATTTTCCAACTTTCCCTTCACTTAGTTTTGGGCCTAATTTTTTAAGTATGTTGTGATGTTTTTGGGGCCTTTTTGCTGTACTTATTTGTCTGAAAATGTATCCCATTTATATGCTAAAAAATGGGCCAATGTCACACCTTTAACACGGACTTTATTCATAATCGAACCTGGAAAAATTTGACATCGAGCCTCATCTCCATTTAGCTAGCAAATTTAAGTTAAGCAAGTAGGTGATTCACCTGCTAGCTTCCTAAGTCCTACAAGAACCACAATTCTCTTACTTCATTTAAGGCCATAACCTACTCAATTCAACACAAAACATGTATACACTCGACCCTCTTAAGCGTTAGACACACATATAGCCCATTAACAGAAAATTCAACCACTTTTAAAAATTAGAGCTAATTCAACCAAACCATGTCGTGTTTCATTTGAATTGTACTAGTAGTGTAAGGTGTGGGGTGTTACATCTAATTCAAGAAAATCACAGGGCAAGACTTCATGCAATGTGGATACAGGACAATTTCTATAGACTCTTTTAGCAATAATGGACTCACCAATAGGGGTAGACACTTCATAAGGTTCACATAACAACTCGAGGCTCACATGAAGCTATTTTGAAACAAAAGGAGTAATGAAAGAATGAGCGGCACACGGATCAATCAAAGCATACATATCATAATCAAAAACCTATAACATACCGGTGGCAACATCGGGCATTTCATCCACTCCTTGCGTTCCTTTGATAGCATAGAACCTATTTTGTATTGGAGCACCACCTTGTTGGCCTCTTTGTGCCTTCTGAATCATATTAGCACCTTTGCTTTAAGCATAAGGACAATAAACAACCTTGTGACCCACTTCACCACAGCCATAACAAGCGTTAGAGTTTCGCAAACATGGGCCACCATGGTTTTTACCACTTCTTTGGCACTTAGGATTAGATGCTCCACCATTACCACCTTGGAATTTTGGGTTATAATTAGCAAATATCTGGTCAGGAGCATTGGAAGACCTTTGGCCTTGGAATTTCTAACCATGAGGAAAGCGGCCACCCTTAGAACCTTGGAAACCACCTTCAAATTGAGCTCTCTTAGATACACCACTTCTTCTCTTTCTAAGATTCACCCTCTCCAGTTGTTCGACATATGTAATGATCCAAGATAAATTCACATCACTCACTAGAATGGCGGTAGGACACTCTTCATTAACCAAGTCAGATACTCCCAACACAAATTTTTTATTCTAGCTTTAGGGTCGGCCACCAAATCTAGAGCATAATTGGAAAGCTTATTGAACTTGAAGGCATACTCCCTCACACTCATGGAACCTTTCTTGAGGTTCATAAAATCCATCATCTTAGCCTCTCTTAACGATAGAAAAGTACTAGTGAGGAATGCGTCTTTGAACTCTTCCCAAGGAATAGCATCATTATCTCTCCTCTCCAATTTACATTGAGTAAACTAAATTTGGGAAACACCTTTGAGTTGGTTGGCAGCTAACTCCGCTATCTCCTCTGAATTGATCCCAATGATAGATAGCACCTTATACACCTCATCGATGAACTTTTGGGGATCCTCATCCTACTTGGACCCATGAAACTTCAATGTATTCATTCTTGTGAAATCCCTCACCCTTGAGGCTAGAGTAGGAGCATGCGGGCTTGGGCCCTTTGGTTTGTTTGGTTGGTCATAGCATGGGCCAACGTTGTGATGGAATCCTGAAACTCTTCTTGGGCTACCCCTCTATCTTGTGGAGCTTGTGGAGTGGGAGGGGCCAGGTTTCTCCTTGGGAGTATCACCTCTCCCTAGCCTTCCCCTTGGTATCGGCATGATCTAGAAGAAAGAAGAGCATTCATTATAGGGAAAAACCTTATATTTAAACGTATACCATGAAGAAGTTAAGCATTTTGTAAAACAACTCATAGCCTCCCAACATAGTTTCGGTGCTCTTCACAACCACGAATATGACTCCAATTGACACGGTGTATTGGATTTTCGAAGACAATTAACCCAGTGACTTGATACTAAGATTTTATGACCCAAGCCTAGGGCTTAGATGTGACACGACGAATGAGGAACCCAAAAAGACCCCAAACAAGCCTCTTAGCATGTCATCCAAACATCCTTTGCCGCGGAAGAACAATAAACATCAATAAATGAGATAACTAAAATAGGAAGCACGACTAAGGGAAGTCTTTGATAATCTTAAAAGCATAAAAGAGTCAAGCTCAAAGCATTTACATACATAGTCTCCAACAACACCTCTAACTTAGAATGGAGCGGGGTCCAAGACACTCCCCAGTCTTACCCTCTTATAATAAGTATTAAATTTGAGAAGGATTCTCAATATAACATTAAATAAGTAGATATTGTCCTTAGAATTGAGGACTCACCAAAGCTTTCTCTGAGAAGTGAACTAGCCACATGGAAGAGGAAGATCAAAAGGAGCTCTAATTCCCACATGGTACTATCATGTAGGCATAGCATATGCATTAGTACGTTTGAATATACTAAGTATGCGGGATGCAATGCAACAAGGATATAGGTCATCATATTTGAAATGCATACATATAAGCAGTAGATATAATCTCAATATGACATGTATGTTCAATGCTTGTAATAACCCATGCTTTTAAAAGATTCAACTTGCATATACATAATACATGTATGGAAAAAGACCTTAATTGACATAGACAAAAACAAGCTACTACTTGGAATTCAAGGCATGATACCCCCTTGGCAAGGTGATCGAGGCATATCATCCCATTGACAAGGTGATCGAGGCATGTCACCCCCTCGACAAGGTATGGTCTACTTGCCATGGTAAACCATAAAATGAATAATCCGAGGCATATCATCCCCTCGTCAAGGTGATAGGGGCATGTCACCCCCTCGATAAGGTTTGGTACAACTAGATGGATCTACTAGTATAGGGAGAATAAGGATCATAATCCTATGGTGGCACATAGTTTAGGGACTAAAGAATTTATATAAGGACCCCATGAGTCGAGCCCCCATCTTTACCTCAATCAGTGCTAAGTAAAATCCCACAGAATAAATGAAATAATCATAACATGAATAGCTGGTAAGAGAAATGATAACATGACTTGAGTAGCTCATAAACATGCTTAACGACTAGTAGTGAGCCTAACTTTAACATGAGAGTAGATCATATACAAGAATCCTTGCTTTATCATGAACGGCTCAAAAGACGTAAAATCTTGAAGTGGGGATAAACTTGATACTTGCAACATCATAGATACTTTTCATGAATTCAATACATGCTTGAAGCCCTCAAGCATCATAAAGACACTTGACTTGTAAAACTCATATAGTAGATCATCAATAAATTGAGAATTCTTGTCATGTCATTTTATCAAACACATGGTGGGTTCATGATACTTGTTTGAAATCATGCAATTAAAGAGTAAAATAAGATGAGTAAACTCTATACAAATTAACCCACCAATATGGTAGTAAAACCCTCATGTAGGGTACCTTGAAATCCATCACGAAAGCTAAAAATATTTCATAGTTTCATAACACAAAACATGCATAGTCTCAATAGAAAAAAATTAATTCATGGAACAAGCTTGAAATAAAAATTCTTGCACAATAAATCAATACTTGGTAATATCCCAACATGATTTACGTTCATATATCATAATAACAGATACCCATCAGTAATACCACTTGAAAACATGCAATTTTCATAAAAGAGAAGGTTGGGCTCCATAGTTGAGTGGACCCATGGATGAAGACCCACATGAATTAAACCTTGAATTCCTTGAAGTGAACTTGAAGTAGACTTAGAGCTTGAAATTAGTCCTTGAGTTCCAAAATTAAGCTTGAAATCATTAGTTTTGAAGGAGAGAATTTATATAGACATAGGGAGGTTTAAGAGAGGGTTTTGTGAGTTATAGAGTTAAAGGAGACCGAATGATAAAAAATCACCAAGTACTCACCTTAGTCTCTAGTGTGGGCTGCTGCAAGCTTGATCTATCAGCACTAATGACTAGTGCTTAGAACTGCATCACAAAATTAGATGCAGAGTGTATTATTAGTACTGGATAAAAAGGTACACAGTAGGCATCATAGATCGACCAAGCAAGGCTGTAAAAGTAGTATGAAGAAGAGGAATAAAACCTAAATAGGAGTCCTATAAGAATATCTATTAAAAGAAAAGAGATATAATAGCGACAACAATCAAACTAAAAGATCTACACTAACTACACTCGACCGGGACATGCGTGCATAGTTTAAATTAAAACCCGAGCGAACCCCTACAAATCTACCTAGTGCAGAAAATATCTATCATAAAATAGTTAAGAGCTAGATTTCACCAAGAGTAAAGTACTATAGAGGCCACAAATATGTGGGGTTGGGGCCTCAAACCATAAATATTGTAGGGACCATAAATCAATGGGGTCGGGGCCTCAAACCCCTAATGATCTAAGTAATCAATAGATCTGAATGAGCAGGGCCTCAAACCGAGCACTAAGGTAATCATAAATCAATAAAATTGAGGCTTTGAACCTTCATACTGAGGTGCTGATTAATCTTATAGAAGGTGAGGCCTCAAACCCCGATACTAAGGTAATGATAGTCCTATAAAAGTGAGACCTTGAACCTCGATACCCTGGGCAAATAAAAAAGATATGCCTTGGTTATATTTCATCTCTTTAACAATTTTAGTAATGAGCATAACGACCGCCAGAAAGAGGAAGACAGAAGCTGGAGTCACTGGTCGGGACATACTAGGGTGAAATGAAATATGTAAAAGTGATGCCTTGAACTCTGATACTCTAGGAAATAATAATTGTGTAAAGGTGAGGCCTCAAACCCCAATGCCTATGTGATTATAAATTTGTGAAAACGAGGCCTAGATCCTTGATACTCTTACATAAATGGCCGAATGAGGTGCGCAATAAAATACTTCCTCCATAGGCTCTTGATAATCTTCAAACTTCCTTTCCATATTGAATCAAGTCCACAATTACCTATGCAGACCTGGGGCCTTTCCATATATGGAACAATTTGTTGACCCCACTCGGGCTCCAAACGGAATCAAGACAAGTTAATAACAAATTCTAGGGTCATTAATGTACTCCAGTAGTCATGAAATATAGGAAACTATGGATAACAATATTCAGAAGTGCATAGTCACTACCTAGATAAGGCCCAACTATAGATTATAGTCTACTATACTATTCTACAAGGATCTAAGCTCGCTGAATCGACGCCAAGGCATCTAAAGTAGGTCGGCTTCCTAATCTAAGGCAAACATGCTTCACCAATTAGTAGAAGTAAACCAATAATAATAATCATAGAGCTATCAAGTATGAACAATGATCCCATGCTCATAATCACCGCAAGTACTCGAATGCACCTAAAATATACTTCAATAGTAAAGCCTATAACAATCTACTCTTCCACAACTATTTCACATGCTTACTAGGATTCAAGAATCTATGGGAAAATAATACTACTAACAGAGTCAGACTACAAGTCCTCGGCTACCTAGAAAAATCAACTGGCCTATAACATTGATTCTAAAACTTGAAATAAGTAAACTTACTACCTTGCAAAAGTACCATCAAATTCAACATGAATTTGTACTAACCAACTCAATCTAAATAAAGGGGAAGTCGTAGCCTACTGTAACAGACCATGTATGCTGCTCTTCACTTTGCTAGGGCCTTTCCTTTCTGTATGGCCTACAACTGTTGTTAAATTCTCAATAATAGACTCGCAATGTCATTACAATCGTTTCACAACTAAAATTGCAGGATAACGAGATAGACCAAATTTAAAGCCTAAAATTAGAAATGTGCAACCCACGCTCAGAATTTTAGAATTGATCCTGATAATTGGCCCCCTCAGTTCAATTGACATTATCGAAACTGAATTCGGATCGAAAATCAACACACACAGACTTTTAACCAAAATCTAAAAATTAAGTTACAAGGTCAAGAAATGGCCACATTATGGGTGGAAATTTTATCAGAAATAACCTCCAAATTCCAAAATGAACCACTCCACAGTGATCCTCACAAAAACCTACCTAAAATAGAGCTAAGAATATTGAAAATGGATAATCATACTCCAAAAATGCTCTAGAAATTATTCTAAAAATACACATTATAGTAGATATAGCAACAAATTTTACCTATACAAAGACTCCACTCAACTTTCCAATTTCGCCAATACATTCCCCACAAAAGTTTCTTGAATTGGACCCTTGGGTCACAAAATTTGGAATTAAAGTGCTCTACAAATTGCCTTGGCAAGTGTTGCATATAAGCTGAAATTCATTTGCGTTCAAAGCTAAAAAGACCCTCGAGCATCGCAACAGTGGCCAATATAGCGACAGCTTCACTGTTCTGAGTCTTTGATCGTCATAGCGAAGCTGCTATAGCAGCCAAAGGTCACTATTGCAATTCCCTTCCCCTTGCAAGGGTGTTGCTATAGCAATGCCATAGTCACTATACGTACATTGAGATTTATCTAGGACCCCATAAACACAAACTAACCATGCTTCCCTATTAAAATCTATGTTCTTGATTCATTAGCACAATCAAAATTTCCATATGAGGTCATTTCAATTGAAGATGAGTCCCACTACCAAGGCTATGTTCAGCAAATTTCCACCAAGGGGCTCGAAATGAGCCTAAGAGCCTTAGGAATAAGATGAAGGTAATTCTAGACAAAATTCGATATCTCAAAACTAACCGCACTGTCAAAATTTATATTCGAGCACCTTTTCCAAAAATGTTGATAAAAGTCTACTGTTGTCAATTTAGAAGGCTAAAATGTAAAATTTGGTACAAACTCACACTAAAGGCCTTAGTCCTTGAGCTAACCATGCATCTAGACAAATTTGAAATATTTGGAGCTAATGGAACTATTGAACTTTCATATGAGGCTGTTTACCCATGTTTTGGGAAAACATCAAATTTTCAAGGTATAACACCTTCTGAAACACAGAAACCGATGCAACTCCCTAAAGAAAGACCAGACAACCATGTTATCGGATCTAGTCATTCATAAATGACTTGGAGTCGCTATAGGATTGCTCTAATAACAAAATAACATGGTAAGGGAAAAATCACCTAGAGGGTCATTGTAATATCCACAACTAAAAGAATTTTTGTCTGCAAAAGTAAGGATAAAATAATACTTGGGGGCTCAAATAATATGGGGAACTGCTCTCGCATCTCCTGCTGAGTCTTCCTTGAAGTCTCATCAATTGGACACTTGTCACGACCCAACTCTAGGGCCTAGACGTGAACAATGCAAGGGGAACCCGAAGGAAGCCTAAACAAGCCTCTCAACATATCATTACACATCCTTGGCCGTGGAACCTATAAAATGATGACAACAGATTGTAAATAGGGATAACCGGGGCTAGTGAGACGACCCCAAAAAGTACCTGGAAATGTGTCTCGGAAGTGCCTAGAATAGTAATTTCCATAAATCTCAAAATTCATGTGCGGCATCGAAAGTTCCGACTTCAAATTCTTGTTCAGGGAGTCTAATTGAGTGGGAAATAGATCTAAACCCAATTTAGAGAAAATGAATCGTAATTTCATTTTCCTAAAAAATCGATTTCCAGAGAGTTTTTCGCGCCCTTGGTGCAAGTCTAATTGAGTGAGAAATAGATCTAAACCCGATTTAGAGAAAACGAATCGTAATTTCATTTTCCTAAAAAATCGATTTCCAGAGAGTTTTTCGCGCCCCTGGTGCGACGCGCCAAGGGCGCTCCTCAGTACAAATTTCGCCAATTTTTAAAGTTTGGTGCAAGGATTTTAGATCTTGGGCCTTTGAAATGATCCCAAAAAGTGCCCGAAAATGTGCCTCAGAAGTGCCCAGAATTGTAATTTCCATATATCTAAAAATTCGTGTGTGATATCGAAAATTCAACTTCATATTCTTGTTCAGGGGGTCGAATTGAGTGGGCAATGGGTCTAACTCTAATTTTAGAGCAATCATATCAAAATTCAAAATTTTCAAAATTTAAATTCCAAAGAGCTTTTCGCGGCCTTGGTGCAACACGCCAAGGGTGCACACTGGTGTTATTTTTGGTCCAGTTTTAACTTTGGTCCAAGACTTTCAAGTCTTGGGCCTAAGTGTTTCCAAACGTGAAAATACCTATACTTAGCCATTTTTGAGCATCATGTCATTCTAAGCATTCCCCAACACTCATTCAAACACTTAGGCAAATAATTTACTCCTAAACTCAAGACTCAAAACCCTTTTCGAATCTTAAGGATTGTAATAAAGCTTTAAGTCTCCATCTCCAACCTTCATCAAGTTTATCTCCAAAGCTAAGATATGTGGGTTTCTTTCATGGGTTCCTTTCATCCATGATACCCAAGCTTAATTTTTCATAAAATTGCATTATTTAAAGCTGATTTACTCATGGGTCTTACATATTATGTAAATCACTACAAACCATGTTAGGATTTATGAAATGGTGACTATTTTACCATGTTTGGGTATATGAATCTAAAATCTATTGAAAGATTTGATTCGGGGTTGTGATGTATATGGCTTTGGGGTGTTGCCAAGTACTTATAGAAGTTTTACGTAGAATTTTCTAGCATGATTTCAATCTTGAACTGCATGGTTTTACACTACCACAGCACACCCTCTAAGTGTTTTATAAAATATCCGATTAGGGCTTATTAAGGAGTTGAAGGCCCAATGATTGTCTTATGAGTTAAATGGTATATGATGATGAAACGATGATAGAATCCTGATGAAATGATAATTAAATGTATGTATGCATGATGACTATATGATGATGAAATGATGATGAAATGTATATATGCATATGATGACTAGATGACAATGAGAAGGATAAATGTATAAATGATATTCTTCTATATAGTGTTGTCTTGTGACCATGACCTACTCGGGGATTGTACGCCAGGTAACCCTGTCAAGGGGTTCGTACCTTGATAAACTATCACGGGGTTTGTACTTCGGTCACAATGGATGGTAGGGTGTGACTATCCACCAACCATGTTGGGAGTTTGTACGCATCAACCTTGTTGGAGGGGTTTGTACTCCATCAACCATGTTGGGGGTTTGTACCTATCAACCCATTAGGGGGTTTGTACCTCAACAACCTCATGAAAAGGTTCGCTCCTCATGCGCCTTTCCATGTGGGTGATAGACCTTGGATTGCACTAAGAAATGGTCACTCCCTCCATATATGTTATGTTCTATAAAAGTATGATTTAATTCTATCATCTTCCATTCATGTCCCATTGCCATATGCTCATCTATTGTCTAATTAAGCATGATGCCTATCTATTGTCGCATTGCATCCTACATACTTAGTATATTCAAATGTACTAACACATACTCTATTCCGACATGATGTCACCATGTAAGAACTGGAGTCCCACTTGAGCATCCTCCTCCACGTGGCTAGTACAACTTCACTCAAGATTGTTGGTGAGTCATCTATTCGGGTGATTTTACTTATGATCTCTTGCTATGTATTAAGACTTTCTCATTTGACTTATGTATTGACTATGATGGTGAGCCCGATTGCCTTATCTTGGCCCCCGCTCTTATATAGTAGAGGTGTTGTTTTATGTGTTGTGTATCTATATTATGAGCTTTGACTCCTTTTGACTCTTAATGTTGATGTTATGAAGTTGTCCAATAGTCCGGTGTATCCCGACCTACTACTTCTTGTTATGTTTTATTGCTTTTGCAACCAAGGATGTGTAATGATATGCTATGAGGCTTGCATACGAACCCTTTGGGTTCCCCATGCGCTGTGTTACGACTAGGCCCTAGGCTTGGATCGTGAAAAATTAGTATTAGACAATAGGTTGTTAGATCCTCGGAGTCCAACACGCCGTGTCAGATAGAGTCTTATTCATGGTTGTATTATGCACCATAACAATGAGTAGGAGGCTATAAGTCATTTTAGGAATTGTTTCTCCTCTTCATGTTCTAAGTCATACTATAGAGTTTAAGTAAGCTTTCCTTCCCTAACGCTTGTTCTTTGTTATGCTAGGTCATGCCTAACACAAGAGAGAGAGAGGAGCCCCCACACCCGAGGAGAAACCGGCCAATGGAGAGCTTAGTGATGCTCTTACCTTGCTTGCACTAGTGGTGGCTAATCAAGCCAATCAAGGGGCCTAAGCCCTCCATGCTTCTACACCGGCTTCTCGGATAAAATACTTCATGCGAATGAATCCCCTAGAATTTTATGGGTCAAAGGTAGTTGAGGTCCCTCAAGAGTTCATTGATGAGGTTTAGAAGATTTTATCTATTATGGGTGTGAGGCCAGAGAATAAGGCGGAGTTGGAGACTTACCAACTCAAGTTGGTAGCACATATATGGTACCACCAAAGGAAAGAGGAAAAGGGAGGCAACTATGTGGTTCTTTGGGAGGAGTTCAAGGTGTCCTTCCTTAATTAGTTCTTCCCCCTTAAACTTAGGGAAGCTAAGTTGGTGGATTTTATGAATTTGAGACAAAGTTCCATGATTGTGAAGGAATATGCCCTCAAGTTCAACCAACTTTCAAAGTTTGCTCCTTATTTGGTTGCCGACCCAAGGTCGAGAATGAAAAAGTTCATGATGGGGGTATCCAACTTAGTGAGTGGCAATCTTCTATGTTGATTGGGGATATGGACTTGTTTCGTTTGATGACCTATGCCGAACAAATGGAATAGGAGAAATTGAGGAAGAGAAGGGGTCATTAGGCCGTGAGGGCCCGTTTAGGGGGTAAGTTCCAAAAGGGTAAAGAGGAGGGTTGTCAATGACTTACTAATGGCCCAAGGTGTTGGTGTTGTCATTCTTAATGAGTTGTGTCCTAGGTATGGAACTGGTCATAAGGGCCCATACTTGATAGATACTCATGCACGCTTTGGGTTTGGGGAAGTAGGTCACGAAAAGGTGGATTGCCCTCAAAATCGCAACAAGGGCAAGGAGCTTCATCCACAAGGTGTTAATGTAGTTCCTTTGGGAAGAGGTGGTCGACAAGATGGTGCCCCAAGGCACAACCAGTTTTATGCTTTACATGGGAGGCAAGGGGTTCATGAGGTCTCTGATGTGATTGATTACTGGTATGTTGAAAATCTTTGATTTTGATGTGTATGAATTGATTGATCTAGGTGACACTCTTTCTTTCATTACCCCCTATGTTGCCAAAAAGTTCCATGTTGATCCCGAATTGTTGCATGAGTCATATGAGGTGTCTAATCCTATTGGTGCATCTATTGTTGCTAAAAAAGTTTATAAAAGTTATCCTATTTGCATCTTGCATAAAATATTGCCTTGTGGTCTTGTTGAGTCAGACAAGGTTGATTTTGATATTATTCTTTGGATGGATTCGTTACATGTCTATTATGCTTCTATTGATTGTAGAACCCGTGGGGTCAAATTCAAATTTCCAAATGAACCCGTCCTTGATTGGGAGAGTCAAGAGGTGGTGGTCATGAGTAGATTTATCTCTTGCATTAAAGTCCGTAAGTTGATCTATAATGGGTGTTTTTACCATCTTGTGAGGGTTAGAGATGTGGAGTCTAAAGTCCTTCCCATAAAGTCATTTCTGATTGTAAATAAGTGTCTTGATATCTTCCCAAATGACCTTCACGGTGTTCCTCCGGAAATGGAAATAGACTTTGGCATAAAACTCCTCCCTGATACTCAACCTATTACTATTTCCCCTTACCATATGTCCCCGACGGTGATGAAGTAGTTGAATGAACAATTGAGGGGCTTGTTGGAGAAGGGTTTTGTTAAGCCTAGCCAATCACCTTGTGGTACACCGGTTTTGTTTGTGAAAAAGAAGGATGGGTCCCTTAGGATGTGTATTGACTACCAACAACACAATAGGGTCACCATCAAGAATAGATATCCTCTTTCAAGAATCGAGGATCTGTTTGACCAATTGCAAGGGGCTATCCATTTCTCTAAGATTGATCTTCGGTCCGGGTATCATCAACTGAAGGTGAGGGAGTGTGATATTCCCAAGACAGCCTTCCAGACTAGATATGGGCATTAAGAGTTTCTTGTGATGTCTTTTGGGTTGACCAATGCACCATCCATCTTTATGGACCTTATGAATATTGTCTTCAAACCATACCTTTATTCCTTTGTTGTGGTCTTCATTGATGATATTTCGATCTATTCTCGTGGTGAGGAGGAGCATAGGGCTCACTTGAGGTTTGTATTGCAAAGATTGAGGGAGGAGAAATTATATGCTAAATATGAAAAGTGTGAATTTTGGTTGAATGAAGTTGCTTTCATAGGGCATGTGGTGTCGTGGTATGTTATAAAGATGGATCCTAAAAACACCAAAGTGATTAGAAATTGGCTTAGACCATTGACTCCATCGATTATTAGGCGTTCTTTGGCCTAGCAGGCAACTATTGGAGATTTGTGAATGGGTTCTCTTGTATTACTTCCCCTATGAAAAAATTAACTCAAAATAAGGTTAAGTTTGTGTGGTCCAATGAATGTGAGAGGATCTTCCAAACCTTGAAGGACAACCTTGTGTCCGCTCCTATATTGTCACTACCGAATGGGCTTAAGGGATTTGTGTTATATTGTGATGCTTCTGGAGTGGGTTTGGGTTAGCAAAATGGTAAGGTGGTAGCTTATGCTTCTAGGCAACTCAAAGTTCATGAAAAGAACTGCCCTACTCATGATCTTGAATTGGCCATCATAGTATTTGCTTTGAAAATTTTGCGACATTATTTGTATGTAGTGCATGTTGAATTTTTCACCTATCATAAGATCCTCCGATGCGTCTTCACTCAAAAAGATCTCAACTTGAGGCAAAGAAGGTGGCTAAAACTTCTTAAAGATAATGATATGAGTGTGCATTACCATTCCCGTAAGGCAAATGTGGTGGCAGATGCCTTCAGTAGGGCGTCTATGGGTAGCCTAGCTCATGCTGATAGTGGTGGTAAGGAGATGGCAAGGAGGTGCATTAATTGGCTAAATTGGGGGTTAGGTTAGAATAGGTTGATAATGATGGTGTTGTCATTGTTGATGGTTCTAGATCGTCCTTGGTTGATGAGATGGTAACAAAACAAGATCTTAACTTGTCCTTGCTTGAATTATAGGCCTTAGTGAAAAAGGGCAAAGTGGAGATTTTCTCCCAAGGGGGAGATAGTGCCCTTAGGTACCAAGGTAGGTTGTGTGTGCCTTATGTTAATAGTTTGAGGGATAAAATCATTGATAAGGCCCATAATTCTTGTTATTCTATCCACCCCAGTTCCACAAAAATCTATAGAGATTTGAGGGATGTGTATTGGTGGGGAGGCATGAAGAGGGACATTGCCAAATTCATTTTTGGTTGCCATAGTTTTCAACAAGTCAAAGCCAAATATCAAAGGATGGGTGGTATAACTCAAGATATTGAGATTCCTACTTGGATGTGGGAAGAGATAAATAAGTATTTTGTGGTTGGGTTGCTGTAGACTAGAAAAGGTTTCCATTCCATTTGGGTTGTGGTTGATATGATGACAAAATTGACTCATTTCTGATAGGTTTAAGCCACATCTGGGGTTGTATATTATGCAAGGTTGTACATTCATAACTTGGTAAGGTTGCATGGGGTTTTTTTGTCCATTATATCGAATCATGGTGCTCAATTTACCTCATACTTTTGGAGGTCTTTCCAATGTTGTCTTTATACTAGAGTTAAGCTTTCTATGGCCTTGAACCCTCAAACGGATGACTGATCTGGGAGGACCATCCAAACCCTTGAGGATATGCTTATATCTTGTATGTTGGAGCTTAGAGTTAGTTGGGATGATCATCTTCCATTGAATGAGTTTGCCTACAACAATAGTTATCATTCTACCATTAGTATAGCTCCTTTTGAGGCTCTTTTTAGTAGATGTTGTAGATCATTAGTAGGGTGGTTTCAGGTTAGTGAGGTAGCTTTGTTGGGACCAGATATAATTATAGAGGTATTGAGAAGGTTAGGATGATTAGAGAAAGGTTGAAGATGTCCCAAAGTAGCCAAAAGTCCTATGTCAATGTGAGGAGAAGGGATCTTGAATTCCAAGTTATTGACTAGGTTTATTTGAAGGTGTCACTCATGAAGGGTGTGGTCCATTTTGGTAAGAAGGGCAAGTTGAGCCCAAGATATGTGGGTCATTATAGGGTGATGAGAAGGGTTGGCAAGGTAGCTTATGAGTTGGAATTGCCTAGAGAAATGGATTTGGTTCATCCGGTGTTTCATGTGTCTATGTTGAAGAAATGTGTGGGTGATCTGAATGTTATTGTGCCTCTTGATGTTTTGGGTGTGGTTGAAGACAATTTGACATATGAAGAGGTTCTGGTTTAGATTTTATATAGGCAAGTGAAGAGGTTGAGAAACGAAGAAGTGGCTTCCGTTAAGGTCCTTTGGAGGAATCAACAAGTTGAGAGTGCTACTTGGGAGACTGAAGCGTACATGCAAAAGTGATATCCTTACATTTTCCACTCCACTCAATCTTATGGTATTGATATAAGTTCTTTATATGATCAAAAGTCTTATGTTCAGCCCTCCTGTCATTGCATATGTTCATTTTAAGTTGATGAGTTCATGATGATTTTACACTTATGATGAGCTTTTTGAAAGGATGTTTAAGTTCATTGTTGCATCTCTATGTAGGCTGAAATGGTCATGTTTATATCTTTCATATAAGTTTCTTTGACATTCGGGAACGAATGTTTCCAAGGGGTAGATATTGAAACCACCCCAAAAAGTGCCCAAAAATGTGCCTCAGAAGTGCCCAAAATCGTATTTTCCATATGTCTAAAATTCCATGCATGATATTGAAAATTCGACTTCCTATTCTTGTTTTGGGGGTCGAATTGAGTGGGAAGTGGGTCTGAGCCAGATTTTACAGCAACCATATCAAAATTTTAAATTTCCAAAATGCAAATTTCAGAGACCTTTTCGCGCCCCTAGCTTCGGTTATTTTTGGTCCAGTTTGGACTTCAGTCCACAACTTTCAAGTCTTGGGCCTAAGTGTTCCCAAACGTGAAAATACGTATACTTAAGCCATTTTTCACACTCATATCATTCTAAACATTCCCCAATATTCATTCAAATACTTAGCCATATATTTTACTCCTAAACTCAAGACTCAAAACCATTTTTGGATCTTAAGGATTGCAATCAAGCTTCAAGTCTCCATCTCTAACCTTCATCAAGTTCATTTACAAAGCTAAGGTATGTGGGCTTCTTTCATGGGTTTCTTCGTGCATGATTCCCAAGCTTCCTTTTCCTAAAAATTGCGTGATTTAAAGTTGATTTATTCATGGGTCTTATACATTAAGAAAATCATAGAACACCTTGTTGGGATTTATGAAATTGTGACTGTTTGACCATGTTTGGGATTTGAATCTACGATCTATTGTAGGATTGACAAGGGGTTATGATGTATATTGCTTGAGGATGTTATAAAGTACCTATAGAAGGTTTTACATTGAATTTTCTAGAATGATTTCACCCATGAACTACATGGTTTTACACTAGCACTGCATGCCCTCTAAATGTTTGATAAAATATCCGGTTAGGTCTTATTAAGGAGTTGAGGTCCTAATGGTTGTCTTATGAGTTGAATGACTACATGATGATGAAATTTTTATAGAATGATGATAAAATATACGTATGTATATGATGGCTATATGATGATGAAATGATGATAGGATGATGGTGAAATGATGATGAAATGTATATATGTATATGATGACTAGATGACGATCAGAGGGATGAATGTATAAATGATATACTTCTATATATTGTTGGATTGCGACTATGCCCTACTCGGGGGTTGTGTGCCGGATAACTGTATCAAGGGTTTCATACCTTAATAACTTATCAGGGGTTTGTACTCCGATCACAATAAGTGGTAGGGTGCGACTATCCATCAACCATGTTGGGGGTTTGTAACCATCAACCTTGTTAGGGGGTTTGTACTCCATCAACCATGTTAGAGTTGTGTACCTATCAACCCGATGGGTGGTTTATACCTCAACAACCTCATGAAGGGTTTAGTACCTTATGCGCCTCTCCAAGCAAGTGATAGTCCTTAGATTACACTAAGAAATGGTCACTCCCTCCACATTTGTTATGTGCAATGAAAGTACGATTTAATTCTAATAGCTTTCGTTCATGTCATATTGTCATATGCTCATCTATTGTATAATTAAGCATTTCAATTATGATTCCTATCTATTATTGGATTGCATCCTACATACTTAGTGCATTCAAGTGTACTAACACATACTTTATTCCTACATGATGTCACTATGTAAGAACCAGAGTCCCACTTGAGCATCCTGCTCCATGTGGCTAGCATGACTTCGCTAAAGCTTATTGGTGAGTCCTCTATTCCGAGGACGTCACTTATGTTCTCTTGCTATGTATTATGACTTTTTCTCTTGACTTATGTATTGACTATTATGGTGAGCCCGGTTGCTTTATCTTTGCCCCAACTCTTATCATATATAATAGAGATGTTGTTGGACTTGTTATGTATCTACATTATGAGCTTTGACTCTTTTTGACTCTTGATGTTGATGTTATGAAGTTGTCCCACAGTCTCGTTTATCCCGATCTACTATTTCTTGTTATGTTTTATTGCTTCCACGACCAAGGATATGTAATGACATGCTAAGAGGCTTGCATAGGATCCCTTCGGGTTCCCCACGCGCCATGTCACAACTAGGTCCTAGGCTTGGGTCGTGACAGCCTAAGTGTCCTCATGTGTGAAAATGCCTATACCTAGCCTTATTTTACCCTCGTATCATTCAAGACATTCCCAAATACTCACTCAAACACTTGCCCAATATTTCATCTCCTAAATTCAAATCTCAAAACTCATCTAGATTTCAAGGTTCTCATTCAAGCTTCAAGTCTCCATCTCCGATCTTTTTCAAGGATTCTCCAAAGTCAAGGTTTGTGGGTTTCTTTCATCGGTTCCCTTCGCTCGTTATACCCAAGCTCACTTTTACCTAAAATTGCATGATTTAAAGTTGATTTACTCATGGGTCTTATCTATTATGAATTTCACTGCACACAATGTTTTGGGGTTTGTACCTTATCAACCATATGAAGGAGTTTGTACCTCATGCGCCTCTTCAAAGAGGTAGCACGCCTTGGATACTCACTAAAGTGGTCTCTCCTTACACATGAATTATGTTCTATATAAGCATGGTTTAACTTCAAGCATCATTCATACATACCATATTGCTATATGATTATTCATTGCCTATGTTGTGCATTTTTATTATGGTGCTTATCATTGCTGCATTGCATCCGACATACTTAGTACATTCAAACGTACTAACGCATACTCTATACCTACATGATGTCACCATGTAGAAACATGAGCCCCGCTTGAGCATCATCGTCCACGTGGCTAGTACGACTCTATTCAAGGTTGTTGGTGAGTCCTCCATTCGGGGATGTCGCTTATTGTCTCATGCTATGTTCTAAGACTACTTTCTTTATGTAAATGTTGACTTTGAGGGTGAGCTTAGTTACATGTCTTGGCACCCGCTCTTATATATGTAGTAGAGGTGTTATTAGACATGTCATGTGTAATTGACTCTCTCTCTTGAGTCTTTTTTTTTATGATATGAAAGATGTCCCTTAGCCCCGGTTATCCCTATTTGCAATCTCTTGTTGTATTTTATTGTTTCCCCGACTAAGAATGTGTAGTGATATGTTAAGAGAGTTTCTTGGGGTCCCTTCGATTTGCCGTTGTGCCATGTCCCATCTAGGCCCTAGGCTTAGTTCATGACAAACTTAGTATCAGAGCACTAGGTTGTTAGATCCTCGAAGTCCAACACACCATGCCGATTAGAGGAATTACAAGATGCATTCCTTGAAAGATTGGTTGCTCCCTCGAAGATGGTGAAACTTTAAAGATGTATTAAGAATTTTAAAAGGATTAAAGGCAAGCCACTAGATCAAAAATGGTTAAGGTTTCAGAAACTCCTACTCCAATGTTTGAATCATGGAGTTTCGGACCACCTTTTTTGCAACACTCCTATATGAGTTTGGATGTTGTCAACAAAGGCGAAGCCAATCAGTTTATAAGAGGAGGAATCATGAAACAAACATTAGTTGTTACTTGTGCGTTGTTAGATGATATGTTCAAGGTAAACAAAGCTTGGTATACAAGAGAAGACCATATTTCCTCTACTCATAGGGCACTTTCAAAGAATAATTAGCCAAAGATGAAGATAGGGATAAAGATATAGCTACAATGTTAACCTACTTGGATCTATTGACAACATAAGTAATGTGTGGTGGATGAAAAAGTTTGAATGCTATTAGTACTATTGTTGATATGTCATTTGATGGCTTGCCTTACGATGGTGGTTGTAGTAAGGAGGTGTGGGTTCTCAGATGACCTTTCCAAGGCCACTCGATAATCAAGGTTAGAAAAATGGTGTTGGTTGGAGATGGAGGATTCGGCAAGATCAATCCAAAGGATGGAGAGAAAGGGATGGTGAAAAAAATAGGTGCATTCTGCTTCATAAAAAGGGTGAAGCCCACTAAGATGGTTGTGAAATTGGAAAGCCTTTAGATTGAATACATGATAACTAGGATTTTGAACAGATTTGAAGCTTCGAATAAGGTGTTGTAGGAAACAATGTCAGTTTTTTCGCAGCTGAGCCAAACTGTGATTTCACAATCAAAATCTATTAAGTGTTTAGATACACAACTTGGCAACATCTCGGTGAATCTCAACTAAAAGCCTAAAGGAGGCCTACACAACAATATGGTTGTCAACCCAAAAAATTTGACCAACAGTGCTTGGTTGTAACACCCCTCAATGTAGCTTGGAAAGAACCTTTGATGCATCTTTTTAAATATCTTAGTATGAAGAATTTCGCAAATACGACTTCATGTTCTTGTTTATGAAACAAAATTGTGTCGGAGAATGATTACCTATAAGGTATAGGTTGCATGTGTAAAAAAACATTATTTTTTTTATGAAAGTGAGCAAACTAGTAGGGTCTACGAAGACATTTGAGTAATAACCTTATGCCTATATAAACTAGAATTTGAGGTTTTTCAGCCATTTTATGTCCTAGAACTCACAGAAATACTCTCAAAAATCCTCTCCAATCTTCTTAAATCTTCTATTCAACTCAAGCTTTTCAAGAACTCTTGTTGGAATTCAAGAAACCAAGTGAAACCTAAGTCTTCTTCAAGTTCCTTTCAAAAATCTCAAGTTTAAGGTATGTGAGTCTTCCGTCCATGGGTCCTTCCACCCATGGAGCACCAAAACTATTTTTATCAAATTTCTTGATCCTAATGACTAATCTTTTATGCGTATCTTCTACTATCACTCCATTACATGGCATATTTTGGAAATTTGTTGGTTATTGATCTATTAATGCATGAGCTGTTACTAATATTTGATATTATCATATGTCTATTACATTAAAGCTTTGTAAGCTAGGGCATGCTTGAAGGAGTTGAAAATATTATGAATTTTTGAATGGTTTTCATGGCACCTAAATTGGGGTTTCGCGAGTATGTTGGTGGGTTATTTGAATGACTTCTTAAATGACTTTAGTTTATCCCTCTCATATTCCTTACTCTTGGATTCTATGATTTTAAGCTTAAATACATATACCCACCATATTTTGACTAAGTCATGTGGCAAATCTCTTATGTGATGAAGGCTTTATGGTAAGAAATGTGACTTAAGAATGTTGTTAATGTTAAAGGAAAATTAAGCATGCTATGAGCTCATGAGAATGTTATGAATGATAAGAATCCTTTTATTTTATATTATAATGCGATGGTTTGATTGTTACGACCTAAGCCTAGGGCCTAAATGTGACCGGCGAATAAGGGAACCCGATGGAACCCCAAACAAGCCTCATAGCATATCATTACACATCCTTGGTCGCGAAAGTAATGCAAAACAACGTAAGAAATATAAATAAGGGGAAATGTATCTATAGGAGAGACTCGTATTTAAATAGCTTGAATATCTTAAGCAAGTAAATGCTCAACCATAATACATACCTTGCCCAACAACACCTCTAACATAGGACTTAACGGGGGCTAAGACAAGCAACCAAGTTCACCCTCATAGTAAAAGCATACCAAAAATAAGGATAGTATTTAATACATAGCATGACAACATAAATATTGCCCTCGCACATGAGGACTCACCAACTAGCTTGAATGGATACCACTGGCCACGTGGCGAAGGATGGCGACCAAATGGAGCCCTGATTCCTACATAGTAACATCATGTAGGAATAGAGTATGCGTTACTACCTTTGAATGTACTAAGTAAGTGGGATGCAATGCAACAAGAGATAGGCATCATAATCGAAATGTATAACAGTAAACAATAGGCATCACAATGTAATATGGCGTGCATGATCAATGTTTAAGTAAAATATACTTAAATAACTCATGGTTGAATAGGGAATATCATGTGTATAAGAATAGACCATCGTTTATTGGAGTGAGGTACCAACCCCTCACTTTGGGTTAATGAGGTACCAACCCCTTTCTTTGGTTAATGAGGTACCAACCCCTCACTTTGGTTAATAAGGTACCAACAACTCACCTTGGTTAATGAGGTACCAACCTATCACTTTGGTTAATGAGGTACTAAACCCTTATCTTGGTTAGATTTCATCAATATTGCTACTTTTCCATGAAATCAACTCAGTAATACCATACTCTCATCATTATAAAGTTATCATATACCTTCACTTCCTCTCATCATTATACATCATATGCATAATTATTTCATCATCATTCCATCTTTATTTCATCATCATATAATCATCATACCAGCATTCAACTAATAATACATGCATTGGACCCGCAATTCCACAAGAAATCCTAGTAAGACATTTTATCAAACACTTGGGGTGTGTGTCATGGGGGTAAAATACCATGAAATTTGGAGATGAAATCATGTAAGAAAATCTATAGTAAAACCATCAATAAAAACCTTGCAACATCCTCAATACATTCACATCAAAACCCCTCATCAAATCCTACATTATATGTAAGATTTAGAGCTCAAAACATGCTAAAACAACCATACTTTCATGAACAAAAATCATTGTGCAGTAATTTTTTCAATATACAAGATCCGTATGTAAAATCAACTTTAAATTATACAATTCTAGTAAAATGGAGGATTATTCACCATGGGTTAAAGGATCCAATAGTTCAATACCACATACCTTAGGTCTAGAGTTTCTTGGAATTGAGATTGGGAAGAATGGAGGCTTGGAAATGATCTTTGAATCCAATCTTGTTCTTGTATTTCTTTGAAATTGAATCAGAGCTTGATGGAGGCTTTTGAGAGAAATGAGAGTATATTTGAGATCATAGTAATGCGTTTTATCCTTTTGAACCTTATTTAGGTCTTTTAGGACAGTTAAGATAGCACTGGAAGTCTATAAAGGGCATTAGAGTAATTAGCATTTACGAAAATGTCATTAGTGAATGGATCAAAAATTTCACAAAGTGTTGCCCCAAAGATGGTCCCACAGGTTATGTAGCATCCCATGGGTAATGTGGAGTGCCCGTGACAAGGTACTTAGTTCAAAAATTGAAGTTGAAAATTGATTGGAAAAAGAGGTCTCGTCATGACCATGGATGCCTGCATGGGTCATATGGAGCCTCACGGCCCATGTGGAGGCTCGTGGCACCATATTTGGTTTTAGAAAATGTTGCCTAGACTCCATTCCAAGGTAAACGACCTGTGTGGGTTGTCGTGGTCCATGCCTTAGCCTCAAACACTCCTCCACGCATACCAAGCCTCCCTTACTCACCTTCACGCCCCTCCTCACGACCGATGGTAAGCCTCATGACCTGTGCCACTAACTGTCTCCATGCCTTAGGATCAAAATGGTTTTTCCCAGCCTCACATGCCTCACACGACCCGTACAAGCCACCACTTCCCGTATAGGTGCCCCTGTGACATCACTGCACGGGAGGGTCTTACGAAAATGATCATAACTCCCTCATCTGACCTCGGAATGAGGTGAAACCAAGTGCGTTGTGAAGCTAATTCAATGTTCTTTTTTTGACATGTTGTGGACCACCAATTCTAAATGTATTATATGTTATGCTAGTTTAAAGTTGACCCTTGCATGAACCATCACCCAAAACTTAACTTTTAGGGAAGTCTTGAACTCGTTTAGGTACTAGGAGTATCCCATGAACCTAATACACCCCTAAACTAACAAAATGATTATTGAAACATGGATATACAAGAGCATAAAGTTATGGAGTTTCACATTGATGAGCTAGTTTATGATATTCAAAGCCATAAATGTTGTAATACCATGAGATACTATGAAGTGGACGATCGTATGATATGAATTTCACGTTTCCACTTCTATGTTCTGAAAGTTGATATGCACAATTGTGGTAGGTTATTTAAGAATGATTTAAATTGATGATATTCATCTATATGTTTTGAAGTATGATTTCTAAATAATGAGGAATGAAGGGTTATGGGATATTATATTTTTATTATTGACTCATGAAACATTTCCTAGGAATGTTGATGGTACAAGATCTCCAATATATTTAATGAATGAATGCATTATGGTGTTGGATATCCCATCTAAGGAATGAATAAGGAGGAATCTTATAACTTTGACTTTATGATATCAGTGGGTTGAGGATTGGATAAATTGTCCTCCCACATGACTTGGGATGATTTTATTATATGATACTATGACTTATGATTTTCCTGCTCTTTTGAGAGCACTACCTAGCACTGAGTGGACTACAGGTGAATACCCAAATCCAAAACTATGAGCCATCATAGGTAAAGGGATTGGAGATGATTACCCAAATCCCTAAGAGGAAAGTATCCTAACGATAATGTATCGGGGAAAGTACCCAGGTCAGAGGGATTGAGGCGAGTTCCCGAGTCCATGAACAAGAGGTGAGTACCCGGTTCACACATGGCTTAGTGAATCAACTTTGGCATTAAGAGGGTTACCTTGGCAAAGTGACTTCCCCTTTTCTTTCTGTGTAGGGGAAATATTAGGGACTTCATGGATTAGCTCACAAAATTTATGTTGATTATGGTCTCTCTCACTATGTTTTATGAACTCCCCAATGCTTATGGTATATGTCACTCGTGATCTATGGTTTTCTTATATATTCTCATGATCCCCTTATGTTTATATGATATCCTCTGATGATAACTTCTGATGGTTACTTCCTATTATGTCCAAATGCGTACCACCACTGACGGTGTTTTGAATTCATATAACTTATCATTTTACAAACTCAAATGATTTCCTCACATATGCTTATGGTCCCTTGATATTACAAATAGTGTTACTCTTAGAGAATCTGACTCCATCTTTTCAAGTATGCATGGTATTCTTCTTTATGATTATTAATGGTTCACTTATAGTAAATTGGCCCTTCCTTGAAGTAGATGCTTGATGTTCCTAAAAGATATTATGATTTTATTTATACATGATGTTCTATGTTTCTTATTATTCCTAGTTTAATTGTTTTATCATGAAATCAATTGAGTGTACATTCCATAGTTTCCATATGTATTATCCCATGTTGTATGGCTTAAGAAATGTATTAAATGATTATATTGTTGCTATTTTATGGTTTATGCTTTGTTGCATTGCATGCCCACATACTAGTACATTCAAATTACTAACACATACATTTTGCCTACATGATCTAACCATGTAGGGACTGAAGCACTTACTCATCCTCCCCCACGTGGCTAGTTGGCTTGCTTGAAGATTTCTATTGGTGAGTCCTCCATTTCGAGGACAACAACCACTTTCATTCCATGCTATATTAAAGACTTAGTTACCTTTTAACGTCTACATATTAGGGTGAGCCCGGGAGATGTATTGGCTCCCATCTCACTCATGTTGGAGTTGTTGTTGGATATTGAGCTTGACTTCTATGATGCTTATCTATATGTTATGGAAGACTTCCCTTAGTCCTTATTCCCCTTTGTATGGTTGTTGTATGTTGATGATATGATAAAAGTCCCATGACTTATCCTCCCCATAGTGTGAGTCATACTTACCCGTCCCTTAGACATTATTTTCTATATGATCATACTAATCCTCTTCCCCATAACATCTCCATAGCGTGAGTCCAAAGTCTTGTTTCCCCTAGAATTTATGTGTTTGTTCTTCAATTATGCTTCCCAACCAAAGATGTGCAAACGATAAGCTAAGAGGGATGTTTGGGTTTCCTTTAGGATTCTCATTCTGCATGTCACATCTAGGCCCTAGGCTTAGGTCGTGATATTGGTCATTACAACTAGTAGTGGAAAATTTGTTGAAGGACATGCACCTCTACCAAAGGTTGAGGTGGGTAATGGCGTAAATAATTCTTTTTTTTTTAAGTTACTAAGGAGTATGAAATGGAAGATAGTGATGTAGTTACGAAAGAAGGAAGCGAGTCTCTTGGCAATCCAAGAGTAATGAAAATGAGAAAGTTGAGGGTGGTGCAAACAATGCTAAAATGGTACCCCTAAGAATTCAAACTCTGCAACACCCCACATACTATAATACTAGTAAAACGCAAATGAAACATGATATGGTTTGGTCAAATTAATGCCCATTTTTAAAAGTTCTCGAATCTCATGTTATAGGGGGATATGTATGTCTAACGCTTAAGAGGGTCGAGTGTATACATGTTTTATGTCAAATTGAGGAGATCACAACCTTAAATGAAGTAAGTGAATTGAGGTGCTTGTAGGACTTAAGAAGCTAGTAGGTGAGTCATCTACTTGCTTAGTTTAAATTACTAGCTAAACGGTGATGAGGCCCGATGTTGAATTTGTCCAAGTCCAATTATGAATAAAGTACGTGTTAAGGGTGTAACTTTTTCCCATGTTTTATCATCACAAAGGGACTATATTTTCAGCTGAAGAAGGATATTAAAAGAGTCCAAAGACATCACAATTTCTTTGATAATTTAGGACAAAACTAACTAAGAGAAAGAGGGAAAAATGGGCAGCCAAGGCCCAATCAGTTTGAACCCAATTAGGCCCAAGTGAAAGGGCCAAGCTACTGCATCACCATCTTAATAATATAAGGCTTAAACCACATAATAAATTTTGCCAAAATCCCCTTTAAAAAGGCTTAAATAAAGCACTTTTAAGTCATTCTTAGACTTGGAAAAGTTTCAGCTTTCACAAACTTACTCTCTACACTTTCTTAACGTAGCGAAGCAGCCACAAGGGAATTTATAGGGTTCTTGGAGAATACCTACACCTTGAAGGTAGTGGTAAGTAAGTTTACATATGTGTTTAGTATGGTTTTCTTATGAAAAACAAGAAGTATATGCTAGTATGTTTGTGCTGAAAATTTGGACAGCATGTGTCCTAAGGATTGTTGTGAATTTTTCTTGTTGTTTAAGAGGCTTTTCTCTTCTTGGTTGGCTGTATTATAAAGTCAAACTTATGAATTTAGCAAAGGTTAGTTTTATAGTAATATAACCAGGCTGCTTACCACTTTTACAGTCCAGAAAAGTGAGTCCTTATATGATATCGCAATTGTGTTCTTAGTATGAACTTGTGGGCTGTTGGATCGAAGGCTATTACCTCACATCCTTAATGAATAATTTGTTACTATTGTTACACTTTTTCAAGGCTATTTTTATGTATAGATATATTGAGAACAGTTTGGTTAAAGTTGGAACGGGTTTGGAATTGTCGACATTAAAATGGGGCAAAGGGACGTAACGTTATGCTGTCCATTTGTAGGTTGTGTAGAATTATTATATGTTGTGCTTTGTGGCTATTCTAACACTCTTATGGCACTAAAACAGGCTGCACATGATGTGTACACGCAAATGTGTATTAGAAAATACGATTAGGGGCGGAAGGTTGAAAGAATACGCTCGGGTTTATAAATACCCACTTGCTGTCCGTATGTTGTTTGATTATGTGATTGGGCTGCCAAGGTGTATCTATTGGCAACTATTGCTAGTTTTATCACCTACTACGTTGTAGATAAATATTTGGAGAAAGGGAAGGTTATCTTGAGGTAGTAACGAGGTCATACAACGAGGTATGTAAGGCTACTTGATTTCGTATTATTTGGAATGAAACATAAATCCTTCCTTGGCACATAAATGTGCTTACTAACTCCGACACAACTATTAACTATGTCTACACTCTTGCTCATGTTCATATGCTCCCATACATAATGATCTTCAAATCTTCATACATACATGGATACCAAGTTACATGGGTTCTTTTTTCTAAATAAAGTTCATCTGTTATTTCATCTCATACGCATTTCATTATTTTTGTAACGTACTCTTTTCATTGTCATATTGTCTTTTATGATTATCTACCTATCACATATTACATCTACAGTCCCACAGATCCAATATTATGACCACCAAAAGAATCATCTCAAAGGTAATTGAAAGATAAAGTATATTGTTTATTGATGGGTGGTAGCCCGAGGAGTGGAAGAATCACCTAGCTAGGGAGGATCCTATCGAGGGTTGTAGCCCGTGGGTTAAGGAAGAACCTAGCCAGGGATGATCGCGATATAGTTTTACCACTGATCAGCTGATCATTTGTATTACATGTTGTGCACAGATTATATAGTAAAGGTAAAGTAATATAAAGAACATAAAGTACATGATCCCAAAGTATAACCAAAGGTGGTGTCTTATCCTACACCAGTGCATAGTTTCATTTGAGTTGTTACTTCATATACAGTATTTCCTGCCTTACATATTCAGTACATTATCTCGTACTGACGTCCCTTTAGGGGGACTTGCATTTCATGCTATAGGTATAAGTGCTAGTAGATCTCCCCAGTAGGAGTACAAGACATCCAGTTGCTGATACCAACCTCCAGGTTGCTTTGGGGCTTTATTTGTGTCTAGAGTTTATATGTTTGTATTGTACAGTTAGTCGAGGCAGGGCCTGTCCCGACCCTTATCAGATACTTTTCATTATCTAAAGGTTTTGTAGAGTATGTAAAGTAAAGTGTGGTCATGTCTCATACTTTAGACGACGTAGCTCCAACGGCCTAGCATATCCATTTCCTGTTGGCTTGTTATTACTGTTTACTTTCACAAAGGCATGTTGACTGTAAAAATCCCTTATAATATGTATAGGAAGCGCATAGATATAGGTTGGTTCTCCCAGGCCTTATTGGCAGCGGGTGTCAGTCCGCCCTAATGGGACTTGGAGCGTGACACGAGACTTGGTTTTCGGGCCTATTATTCACAAAACTAAATTACGGCTTGTGAAAAGTTCTATATGAGCCATAGAATCAGCTCTTAGAAAGACTTGAGATTTTGAATTTCTGAATTCTAGATCTATGGATCACTTTTGATGAGTCATCGATTATTCTATGGGTCAGAGATCCTAACTCATGGATTAGGTTCTTAGTTTCTAGGTTTGTAGGACCTTGTTACTATGAACTCGATCTACAAGCTGTAATCCTTTCCACAGATCGTCTTGCACAATCATAGAAGAAGTATTAAGGGTCAGACTTGGAGCATTGATTCCACGAACCCCATCTACAGCCAGCAAATGTTTTTACTAGCCGTAGATGCTGTTATGAGAACCAATTTTTTTGCAAAATCAGATTTTTCATGGACTTTCTGCGCGCTATTTGAGTTAGATTATTTTGAGGGTATTACAAAGTTTTTCCACTTTAACTGATGGTGCTACTTCTATGTGATAATTACTGTTGTTTGTTATACAAGAGCCCAGTTCTTCTTAGTGTTGGGTGATTAAGGTATCTTCAGTATTTGACTACAAATATTTATATAAGCATTATTTTTTCCGTCTAACATAAGGTAATTTGTTTAGTTGGATAAATTTTTGGACTTAAGGTAAGGAATAAATCATCTTTATGTTCAGAACATATCTACCAATTAATATTTTATTTCTTTGATGCTAAGAATATTTATAATAAATTATTAACAATTTTTTATATTCAAATTTTAATACGTAACTTAAAAATTAGGTTCAAAAGTACGGTTGTGTATTCTGCAATTTACAAGAAAATATATAAATACTGAGTGAAGCATGGTAGATAGAAAATTTTTATGTCTAAAGTCATATGTTTTGAAGATTTTTATTTTGAAATTTAGTAGTATACTAGTATTCAATAATTCACTAAAGAAATGTCTTTCAAGAAAGTGTAGCAAGTTGAAGCGCAAAATGTTAATTGTTTTATTACTGGTGGTGCAGAGACATTATTTATCTATGCTATAGTTTCATTATCTCAATTTTTAGAATTTGATCGAATACATTATGTTTATTTTTTGCTTTTGGAAATGATATTTTTGAGATGAGAGTCTTTCGAAAATAATCTCTCTATGTTTATAAGTGATAGTAAGGTCTGCATACATTTTTACCCTCTCCAAACTCTACTTATCGAATTTCATTAGGTATGTTATTGTTGATGGAATACATTATGTTGACAGTTGAATATAAATAATGTGATGTTTTAATTCTTTGTAACTTTTATACAGTATATTATTGGTTGCCTCTAAAAAGCATACCCAAATACACTATAAATTATTTAATTATTTTTATAAAAATTCACGAAAAATACTATCTATTAAAGTATTGTAATCATCAAAGGTTTAACAACCAATGACAATCAACGAAGGAAAATTCGGAAGTATAACCATCTGATTAATTATTTCTTAAGATATTTTACTCGAATATCATTGTTCTCGTGGATCCAATACTGACGAATGAAAAGAGTTGGCTGCACATAATAGAGCAATGCAGGGAGGATTAAAGCTTCATCAAGCTATCACTTATATATTTATTTTATCAGTACATTTAACAAAAGAATTGAATAAAATGTTTTTAGCAATCACAATCTCCTATATACAGTCTATTAGTGCATCTTAATAATTCCACTAACTGGAGGGAAAAAAAATGAAAGAATAAACAAATAGATATCAAGTAAAATGCTCAATACTTGTTTCAATCAACCTTGTGAGTTATTCACTCTTTTCTTGAACTGCTGTGCCATCATCTCCAGAACTAGTGGCTGCTAACGTCATCTCTGGTTTTATCTCCTCCAATTTCTGTACTACTTGAGGAGCTTCGGGTCGAGCAGTTGGTGTGGGATCAACACAGTGCAAAGCTAGTTTCAATGTGTTGAGCAACTCATCACCAATATTAGGTGCATCCCTCATAAGTTCCACATCAAACACCTCATTAGTCCACTCCTCTTTCACAATGGAAGCTACCCACTGTGGCAAATCAAGACCATCCGTAGACTCGCTAGGGGATTTTCCAGTTAAAAGCTCCAAAATGATCACTCCAAGACTATAGACATCTGTCTTGATGCTTGCATTCTTGATTTTTGAAAGCTCTGGTGCACGATAACCTTGTGTGCCTGCAGTGGCAATCACGTTGGTGTTTCCAGCTGTAGTCATAAGTCTGGAGAGTCCCACATCAGCAATCTTTGGATTGTTTTGCTCATCAAGCAGTATGTTACTTGATGTAAGATTCCCATGTATTATGTTTTCTTTGGTATGCAGAAAGCAGATTCCTTTTGTTATACCAATAGCAATCCTCATCCTTGTAGGCCAGTCTATCGTTGTCTCGGGACCTCTAGCTGCAGCATATAGAGAAGTTGTTAGGATTGTCAACATGAACACCAAAAACAAACAGTGAGTGTAGACAAAACAATTTTACCATGGAGGAAGGATGAGAGACTTCCATTAGGCATATAATCATAGACAAGAAGTTTTTCTCCTTTTGGTCCCAAATAATAAGCTCTAAGAGCCAAAATATTCGGGTGTCGAATCTTTCCTAATTCAGCAACTTCAGCTTCAAATTCTTTCTGCCCTTTTGTGATCTTCTCACGTAGCCTCTTCACAGCAACTTGATTACCATCCTCCAATGTTGCCTTATATGCTGTCCCATAAGTGCTCTTCCCCATGATCTCTGCAGTGGCACATAACAAGTCGTCTGCTGCAAACACGAAAGGTCCATCGAAATGGACAAGCTTTCCACCAGCTTCGCCTGATTCAACTTCAGTCCCTGAAACTGACTTTGCACCTCTCCCTGTGGTGGTAGCTAGGCCACTAGCTTTGCTACCATTTTTCGCTCTTGAATTTGCCTTTTTCCTAATCAAACAGCAAAGTAACATGCAGCACAAAAGAAGTAGAACAACTAGAAGAGCTCCTGATGCAATGAGAATAATATCCTTGGTACTAAGTTTGCGATGGCGGTGAGGCTTGACAACCCCACTAACAGGAGAAGGAAGAGTTTGAGGGGGTGGTGAAGCACATGGAGTTGAGGGACTATATCCACAAAGCTCTACATTTCCAACAAAAGAAGTTGAATTGAACTTTCTCGAAAGAAGAGATGGAACAGTCCCAGAAAGATTGTTATAAGAGACATCCAAAGAAGTCAGATTCGCCAAAGAAACAAGAGAGCCTGGAATTTCACCAGTGAAATTGTTATGAGACAAATAAAGTGAGGTGAGCCCAGAAATATTTCCAATAGTGGATGGAATAAGACCAATGAATTTGTTGTTCCTCAAATCCAGCACTGAAAGGTTTTTCAATCTATCCATGGTATCTGGGATTTGGTTATCCAGAAGATTACTCTTTAAATCCAAAGTAGCAAGAGCTGAAAGGTTAAACAAACTAGCAGGAATAGTTCCATTTATGGCATTATTAGATAAATCAAGAAGAGTAAGCCTTGAGAGACTACCTAATACATCAGGAATGGTCCCATTAATACGGTTATGACTAAGATTAATCTCCTCAAGCATACTTAACTTACTAATTGAAGCTGGAATCTTCCCAGACAGAAGATTGTGATCAAGTGTAAGATACTGAAGTTGGTAAGACTCGTTCGCAACCCAAGTATCAGGAATAGATCCAGAAAGATTGTTATGTTCAAGTGCAAGAAAAGTAAGAGAAGGGGATTGAGTGAAACTTACTGGGATTGACCCTGAAAGTGCATTGTGGCTCAAGTTGAGTCTGTATAACCTGGTGGAGTTGGCGAGACTGGGAGAGATAGTACCACTGAGCTGATTGTTGCTAAGATCAAGAGTCTGAAGAAGTGGGCTTCTTCCAATTGATGGAGGAATTGAACCAGAAAGCCGATTATTGAATAGATAAACACCTCTGAGGTTCGGAAGGAAGCTTAGAGAAGTTGGAACAGGGCCAGCAATAACATTGTCATGAAGACTGAGCTTTCTAAGAGCTTGCAGTTGTCCAATTTTTTCAGATATTCTTCCACCCAATCCCTTCCAAGGCAACTGTATAGCTATAACTTCCCCATTGACACACTTAATTCCTACCCAGCCACCAGCACAAGCTCCAACACCACTGTCATTCCAGCTCTTCAAGATTCCCTTAAAATCAATCAGTTCATGCTTAATGGCTCTTAGAGCTTGAAAATCAGATTGAGTCACAATGACCCCATCCGAACTCCTCCCAGCTGATATAATGGGGAAAATGGATAACACAATTATAACAAACAAGAACAGAGAAGAAAACTGCCATTTTTCCTTCTTCTTGTCATGAACCCAACTAGAACCAGCTGAACATAAATTCAAGAATCGAAAAGGGTACTTGGGAAGTTTACTCAATGAAGTATTCCACCTATCCATAAACTTATAACAGGTTCAGAGAATCTGAAGAAAGAAATGCTAAAATCTATCTTAAAACCTCTTCAGCTTTTACAAGATAGAAGAGAAAGAAGATTAAATGAAGAGAAAAGGAGAAAGAAAGGATAAATACTAGTAGAAGAAAGAGTACTAAAATATAGCATGTGAGAGGATGTGTAAATGGAAGGAATCTTTAAGAGCAACGGCTAAGGTTGAAGACAAAGTATGCAGAAGAATATTATGGTCATTACAAAACTTAACGGCTAGTTTTCTTGATACTTCATGTTTTGCTTTATTTGTTTGTTAATACGTAGAGTAGAGTTCAGCTGGTCCACATTGATTGGGAAACCAAAGGCCCTCCCGTGTTTGACGCGGATGACCTACAACGGCTACACAAAGGGAGAATAGCTTCTTTCATGTTGCGCAATAAATAAACTATAGCTTCTTTCATCTTCTTAATTGGAACGTTATAATTACTTTGACTTTTTGTTGCCCACCTTTTCCTCTCTAGTTTTATCTACTGTAATTTAATGTCCTATTGAAAAAACATTTTAATATTGATATCCTCTATATTCCAAAATAAATAAATTGTTGACGTATTCCCTCAATTTCATATTAAGTGAATTGTTAAGATATTTCACACAAGAAAAGAAATAAAAATAAAATTTAATCATGTTTTTCTATTTTTACTCTTTTCAAACTTCACACACTCATTTAATACATCATTTATTTCTCATACAAAACTCAACCTTAGATACTTAATTAATCAAAGGTAAAATTGAAAAAAAATTTCAATACATCTCTTGAAAAGTGAACAATTCACTTATTTTGAAACATAAAAAATTTCCTAACAATTAACTTAATATGAAACGGAGGGAGTATTTTTTTTAAAGAAATAAGTATCAAAAACACATGTTGAACTCTAAACTTGTCGGAGTATGAGTTTCATACCTAAATTATCACTTATTATTTTGAGAAGCACATGGTGTGTGTAACACACACTCTATTTTCTTGGTCAAAACTTTGCCACATGGCATGTCACATTGACAATAATTAAATAAACTATTTATATTAGTTAAAAGTAAAAGATTAAAGTATAAATATTCTTGCAAAAAATATTATTTTTTTAATAATTATTTTTTAAAAAATAAAATTTAAAAATATTTTCCCCACCTACTCCACCATGCATACCCACGTGTATCCCCTACCCACCCCCAAACAATCGCCGCCCTTTTATTTTTTTAATATCTTTTATAAATATTTTTAAAAGTTCAAACTTCAACCCCTACTACACTCATACCTAAAAAAAATTGATATATTTTTTAAGTAAATAAAATT
>JAABOM020000110.1:7122902-7149189 GCA_011800125.2 Solanum clarkiae | reverse complement strand
TTTACACACTGAGATTTATTATTTCTTTATTAAAGTATTTCTTTTTATTATGTTGCATATTTAATTGAGTTGAGCTAATTGCAAAACTAAGCATTTGAGTATCATATTTTTATATATTTAGTTGTGCTCATTAATGCATTAAAGTCAGTATTTTTTTTATATTAAATTACACTTTTAAACAAGTTCAAAAACATATGTTTTACTTGCATGACATACTTTTGTCAATTAAATTATCTTAAAGTTCAATTTTAAAGTGAGTATCCTGTTCTTAATACTTTTTGGCCATCTTACATACCGTACATTCCACGTACTGACGCCACTCGGCGTTGCATCATTTCATGATGTAAGCAAAGGTTTTAGAGATCTTCAACAAACACTTCATTGAAGATCTATTCAATCGCAGATAGTGATGAGACCTCCTTACTTTCTGAGGAACCTTTTTATTTTAGTTCACTCCCTTTTTTACTGTCTTGAGGTAGTCTTGAACATGTCTTAGCACCTTCTTATGAGTTGATAGAGGCTTCATAGACTGAGTTAGATAGAGAATAGTAGAGTCTGTCTTACTTTCACAGTCAATTTTGAAAAATTATTATTATTTATTTTAATTGAAACATTGAGTTATTTTAATACAAGACATAAAATTATGTTACATGAGAATTTGCATTCCCACTTGAGTACTTTCTTTTGTTTTATTAAATCTTTCGCTAATTGTATAAGTGAATTGAGCCAAGTGGTTCGCTTAGGAACCAACAATGGTTTTTGAGTGTCGGCCACGTCCAGGGTGTAGGCTTGGGGCGTGACAAAGTCATCATAGGTGGACTTGGTTGATAAGGAATCATATTCAATTATTGTGATATTAGAAGTAGATCCAGTATTAGGATAGTCAAGTAGAAAAAAAGAAAAAAACACTGTCTAAAATACTCTTTCATGACGACTATGGCTACTTTGGCCGTTAAATAGCCTCCCCAAAAGTTTTTCGGCTAGTAAAGATCACAACTCCATCACCTATTATTTCTCCCCCTTACCGTTGCATGCATCAACTTTACAACCAACACCTTCAATTTCTCAATCATTGTCCTTCAAGCTAATTTCATACTTTCAGGGGAACCTAATGTGCTTTGGAAAGATGAAAAGTTGACGCAGATGATTATCAATGAAAACCTACAATATGTTTTTCTAGATAGATTCACATATGGTCGAACAAATTTTCAAACCCCACACTAGCTATTCCCAAGCAATGCAAATTAAAAAGAGAGTGTAACATAAGTTTTCTGAGCAATAAATATATCATGATTCGAGCCTCAATACTAAAAATTATGTGAATCTACTATCAAAACCTACATTCTACATTACTTATCATTATTGATCCAATCAAATGTATACCATAAAATGTGATTTTCTTTTTGATCCAAAAGAAGAAAATGTCATAAAAATTGTGTTGATTTCATTCTTATCCATACTATAATACCACATAAGTTGAAAAGTCCATATAAGAAAGAAAATGCAAACAAGTGCACTGGTCAAGCCATGACTATGACTCATAGATTGATCTTTGGATCATAGATAAGTACTCGTAGATGGAACCTTACTTGAAAACTTTTTTGAAAAATTTGATGAACTACGAGATACATTATATGAGTCGTAATTTGGTCCATGACCCATAGACAGTGGTTGTGGATAGATGTCAGAAATTGGAAAGATAAAGGGGGTATCAGTACTTTATTTATTAATGAACGACACATGCTTGTAAAAAGAAGTACGAGTCATAGTTGGGGTTCATAGAGCACCCCGACACTTTATTTATTTATTTATTTATTTATTCTTAGAAAAATAAGATAGTTCACATGATGGGTTCTAAGACTCATATAAGATTGTAGGAGCCATATAATGGATTCATAGATGGGATCTTGAAAGATGAATATTTGACTAAGGGTGGGAGATTTCTACCGAGGGGTTCTACGGGGTCGTAGAAGATAGGACAAGCCTGTAGAATAATATTATGATTTAGATCTACTAGTATGATTTTTTAGATCAGAATCTATGAAAGGGTATCTACGAGTCGTAGATAGGCTACAATCCATAGACGAGTCTCATAATAATTCTAATAAAGGGTGTTTTAACTTTTTCTATCATCCTAATCCTTAAACTACATCATTTTGGTCCTATTTCTACCCTATAACTATTTTTATACTATTATCTTCATCCTAATTCCAAACATTTCTCCAATTTCACAAAATCTCTTAAGTCTTCTCCACAATTTCTCTCAAGTTCAAGGAAGGTCAATATAGTGTTTCTTGCAAATTCCTCCAGCAATACTCAAGTTTTCTCAAGGGTTTCTACTCAAGGTATGCAAGTATTCATTCATGGGTCTTTTTCACCCATGGATTCCAAGGAGTACACGCTTTTTCAATCTATTCCAAGTATGAAATATATTGGTTTTCATGATTCCTAATTCAATTGTGCAAATTATATTTTGTATTATGAGTATTGACTTATTTACTCATGAATTAATATCAATTGCATGCTTTTGATAATTTACAAGATAATTCTCTACAGGGCTATCTAGGTTTTATGAATTTCATATGGGTTCCTCTAATTATAATTGCAATTAATGGTTATTCTTCATGATTATATATGATTTCATTAAATATATGAATAATAAAAATGCTTAATTATGACTTATGAAAGTACTTACAAAATTAATGAATATTAGTGAAAGTATTTTATTCACCTGATCGCGGATTCAAGATGCGATAAGGATAATTCTCACATCAATTAAATCATCAAGGTTTTAATAGTACTCTATTTTATGATGATGACCTAAGGATCTCAGATTATGATATGTTCTATTGATTTATGGTTTATATTCTGTTGGAAGTTGACTTAGCATGAGAAGGCTTGAGGCGGGGTTCGATCTGAAAGACATAAAATTATCTTCTCAAGAAAATTCTCATAGTAACCTCTAGCCTAAAATTATGTGTCTCCATAGGTTGCTTTAATGACTTAGCTAGTGGATCCACATATAGCTCATGATGATGTGGTCATGACCCAAGCCTAGAGCCTAGAGCCTAGACGTGACATGGCGAATGGGGAACCAAGGAATCCCAAGTAAGCCTCTTAACATATCATTACACATCTTTGGTCGCAGAAGCAATTAAACAACAATAAAAGAATAAAAATAAGGGCAAAGGGACTAAGCAAAGTCTTTCATATCCTGAAACGCCAAAAGAGTCAAAGAAAATCAAACTTATACCATCATTACATAACTTGTCTAATAACACATCTAAACATAAAAACTTAGCGGGGGCCAAGACGAGCAACCGGGCTCATCCTCATAGTAAAAAACACACAATAAAGTAAAGAGAGTCTTTTATACATAGCATAAGATCAAAAATATTATCTCCGAAATTGAGGACTCACTAACTTGCTTTGTAGAGATAGTACTAGCTACGGGGAGGATGAGGATAATCGTGAGGAGCTCCTGTTCCTACATGGTAACATCATGTAGGCATATAGCATGCGTTAGTATGTTTGAATGTACTACGTATGTAGGATGCAATGCAACAAGAGATAGACAACATAGGCAAAATACAATATCGTAAGCAATGGATGGCATAATAACAATATGAAATGTATAAATGATGCTTAAAGTAAAACATGCTTATATAGAACATATTACATGTAAAGAAAGAGATCATCATCATAGACCAAGCAAACTTAGTACTTGGAATCTAAGGTAGACCACCCCTTTGAAGTGATTGAGAAATCAACTTCTCAATTGGTTGATAAACATGACCACCCTCCATCGGAAGTGAATGAGGTATCAATCCCTCAATTGGTTTACAGACATGACCACCCTCCGCCGGAAGTGATTGAGGTATCAACCCCTCAATTGGTTGATGGCTTACCACCCCATGCGAGGTAATTGAGGTATCAACCTCTTAATTGGTTATGGTCAACTCACAACACTATAGATACATATCATGAAATCAACACAGATATACTATCCTTTCATCATCATAAAGTCACTTAACTCATATGCCAAGCATTAGACCTTCAACAACTCAAGATACATTACCCAGATATTTTTCAAACACTCGGTGGGTGTGTAATGCTAGTATAAGATCATGCAATATAAGAGTTATATCATGCAAAAAAATTCAATGTAAAACCACTCACCAACACTTGGTAGAACCCTCATGCAATATACATCAAAACCCTTCATCAAATCTCAAGATAGATCAAAGACTCGTAGCCCAAAACATGCCTAAACAGTCACATTTTTATGAAACTCCAACATAGTGGGTGAAAGAACCCAATGATTGAAATCCACATACCTTTGCTTTGGAAAATTTCTTGATGAACATTGGAATGGAGACTTGAAGCTTGAGTGAAATCCTTAAGATCCGAAATGAGTTTTGGCACTTGAATTTTAAGTGAAATATTTGTCTAAGTATTTGAGAGACTGTTGAGGAATGTCTTGTATGATATGGTGTTGAAATCTGGCTAAGTATAGGTATTTTCATGTATGGGAAGACTTAGGCCTAAGAACCAAAGGACTTGGATCGAGACAACAAAACTGGGCGAAGATAATACTGGTCCGCGATGGAGGCGCATTGCGGTACCAACGCAGACCCACACTGGAATTCCAAATTTTTGGAATTTCGAATTTATATACATTGCTCTAAAGTTAATGTTAGACACATTTCCCATTTAGTTTTTCCCCTTGATCAAGAATATGAGGTCGAATTTTTGATATCATACACGAATTTTGAGATATATTGAAATTATGAATTCGGGCACTTCCGAGGCATATTTTTGGGCACTTTTAGGATTGTTTCAATATCTCCCCCTTGGGAACATTCGTCCCCAAATGTCAAAGAAATGTATATAAGAAGAGTAATCATGAATAAATTATCCCCAACAAGAATGTATTAATACACTTAAACATCGTTTCAAAAATCTCAACATTAGTGTCAAAATCACTTTGAACTTGTCAACGTAAACATGAATGCATGCAATGACATAAAGGGCTGATACATGAGACATGAAATCACATAGAAGACTTAGAATTAGTAGTTAGGCTTGAAATAGAGTGGAAGATATAGGGATATCGCTTTTGCATGTCCGCTTCGGCCTTCCATGTAGCACTTTCAACTTATTGATTCCTCCAAAAGACCTTAACGGAAGCCACATCCTTGTTCCTTAATCTCTTCACTTGTCAATCTAAGATCTCTACTAGAGTCTCTTCATAGGTCAAGTTGTCTTCAACAACCCCCACAATATCCAATGGAACAATAGCATTTGGATCACTCACACATTTTCTCAACATGGATACATGGAAGACCGGATGAACCAAGTCCATTTCACTAGGCAATTCTAACTCATAAGCTACCATGCCAATCCTCCTTATCACCCTATAATGACCCACATATCTTATACTCAATTACCCTTTTTACCAAAACGAACCACACCCTTCATATGTGAGACCTTCAAATAGACCCAATCGCCAACTTTAAATTCAAGCTCCCTTCTCCTCACATTAGCATAGCACTTTTGACGACTTTGGGATATTTTCTACCTTTCTCTAATCAACCTTCATTTCCCACAGTCTCCATGACCAGATCTGGACCCAACAAAGCCATTTCACCCACTTCAAACCATCCAATCGGTGACCTACAACGCCTACCATAAAGGGCCTCAAAAGGAGCCATACCAATGCTAGAATGATGGTTATTATTATAAGCAAACTCAATCAATGGAAGATGATCATCCCAACTACCCTTGAACTGCAAAACACAAGCTTTAAGCATATCCTCAAGAGTTTGGATAGTTCTTTCGGCTTGGCCATTCGTTTGAGGGTGAAAGATCGTACTAAGCTTAACCTTGGGACCAAGACTTCTTTGGAAGGACCTCCAAAAGTCTGAAGTGAATTAAACACCATGATCCATTATAATGGACAAGGTCATCCTATGCAATCTAACCAACTCATGAATGTACAATTTAGCATAGTCTTCGGCCCCATAAGTAGTCTTAGTAGTAGGAAATGAGTTGACTTTGTCATTTTATCAACTAAAACCCAAATAGAATCAAAATCCTTTCTAGTCTTAGGCAACCCAACCACAAAATCCATGTTAATATCCTCCCACTTCCAAGTAGGAATTTTTATATCTTGGGATAGGCCATCCAACCTTTGGTGTTCAGCTTTCACTTGTTGGCAACTATGACAACCAGATACAAATTTGGCAATATCCTTCTTCATAACTCCCCACCAAAACACATCCCTTAAATCTCTATACATCTTGGTAGAACCGGGGTGAATAGTATATGAAGAATTATGAACCTCATCAATAATCTTCTATTTCAAGCCATCAACACTAGGCACACACAACCTAGCTTGGTACCTAAGGGCATCATCTCTCCCTTGGGAGAAAACCTCCACTTGTCCATCACTCACAAAAGCCTTCAATTCCAATAAGAAGGGATCACGATCTTACTTTTCTTTTACCGCATCAATCAAGGAAGATTTTGAACCATCAATAACCACAATACCACCATTATCAACCTCTTCCAACCTAACCCCTAACCTAGCCAACCGATGAACCTCCCTAGCTACCTCTTTGCCCTCATCATCAATATGAGCTAGGCTACCCATAGAGACCCTACTCAAAGCATTCGCCTAACATTAGCCTTACCGAGATGATAATGCACACTCACATCATAATCCTTAAGAAGCTCTAGCCACCTTCGTTGTCTCAAGTTGAGATTTTTTTGAGTAAACACATATTGAAGGCTCTTATGATCGGTAAACACATCAACATGCACCCCATACAAATAATGACGTCAAATTTTCAAAGAAAAAACCACAATTCTTTTCATACACTTTGAGTTGTTTAGAATCATAGACTATCACTTTACCATTTTGCATCAAAACACAACCCAAACCAATCTAGGAGGCATCACAATACACAATAAACCATTTCTGCCCTTCCAGTAGAGACAAGAAAGGAGTGGAGACAAGCTTATCCTTCAAGGTTTGGAAGCTCCTTTCATACTCATCGGTCCACACAAACTTAGCCTTCTTTTGGGTCAAATTAGTCATGGGAGAAGCAATAGAATAGAACCCATTCACAAAACTTCGATAGTAACCGCTAAGTCCAAGAAACTTCTAATGTTCGATAGAGTCAAAGGTCTAGGACAATTTCTAACCACCTCTGTTTTCTTAGGGTCCACCTTAATACCATCCCCTGACACCACATGACTTAGGAAGACAACCTCTTTCAACTAAAATTCACACTTTTCATATTTGCCATACCACTTCTCTTCCCTCAGTTTTTGCAACACTACCCTCAAATGATTCACATGCTCCTCCTCACTATGAGGGTAGATCAAGATATCATCAATAAAAACCACAACAAACAAATCAAGGTGGGGTTTAAAGACCCTATTGATAAGATCCATGAAGATAACCAGTGTATTTGTCAACCCAAAAGACATCACCACAAACTCATAATGCCCATACCTAGTCCGGAAGGTCGTCTTGGGAATGTCACACTCCTTCACCTTCACTTGATGATACCCAGATTGAAGATCAATCTTAGAGAGGTGACTAGACCTTTGAAGTTGGTCAAAAAAAATCATTAATCCTTGGTAGAGAAAACTTATTCTTTATTGTGACCCTATTAAGTTATCGGTAGTCAATGCACATTCTAAGGGACCCGTCCTTTTTCTTCACAAATAACACTGGTGCACCCCAAGATGATTGGATAGGCCTAGTAAAAATTTTCTCCAACAAGTCCCCCTTCAACTCCTTTAACTCCGCCGGGGCCATACAGTAAGGGGGAATAAAAATAGGTTGAGTATTGGGAAGGATGTCTATACCAAAATCTATTTTGCTTTCAAGAGAAACATTGGGAAGATCACTAAGAAATACATCAAGGAACTTATTTACCACTGGAACCGACTCTATAAGAAGGACTTTGGTCTCAACATCCCTAACCCTCACAAGATGATAGAGACACCTCTTGAAGATCAACTTTTGGGCTTTAATGCAAGAGATAAACCTACCCTTGACCACTATATCATGACTCTCCCACTTAAGAATGGGTTCATTTGGAAATTGAAATTTGACCATACGGGTTCTACAATCAATAGAGGCATAATATGCATGCAACCAATCCATCGTCCCAAGAATGACATCAAAATCCACCATGTCCAACTTAACAAGACCATAAGGCAATATTTTATGCAAAATGCAAACAGGACAATTTCTATAGACCTTCGTAGAAACAATAGATGCACCAATGGGAGTAGATATCTCATATGACTCACACAACAATTAGGGCTAAACATGAAACTTTTTTGCAATAAGAGGGGTAACAAAAGAAAGAGTGGCACCCGGGTCTATCAATGCATACACATCAAAATCAAAGACTTTTAACATACCGGTGATGACATCGGGCACCTTATTAACCCCTTGTCTCCTTTGGAGGGCATAAAACTGATTGTGCCTTGGGGCACCACCTTGTTGACCTCCTCTCTCCAAAGAAACCGCATTAGCACCCGGCCTTGTAGATGAACATCCTTACCATTATTGTGATTTTGTGGACAATCAATCATCTTGTGGCCCACTTCCCTACACCCAAAACAAGCATTGGTATCCCTCAGAAATGGACCACCATGACCCCACCACACTTTGGACATATAGTATTAGGCACCACACCACCATCACCTGGGGCCCTTGGGAAGTTATTGGAAAATCTCCTATTAGGAGCATGAGAAGACCCTTGGCCTTGGTGAAATCGGCCACCCTTGGGACTTTGGAACTTACCATCAAAAGGGGCCCTCTTGGCCTCATGACCCCTTCTCTTTCTCAATTTCTCCACCTCCAATCGTTCGAAATAAGTCATCAAGCGGGACAAATCCATGTCACTAATCAACATAGCGGCCCGACACTCCTCATTCACCAAATCGAATACACCTATCATGAACTTGTTCATTCTAGACCTCGGGTCAGAAACCAAGTGTGGAGCATATTTTGAGAGTTGGTTGAACTTGAGGGCATACTCCCACACACTCATATATCCTTACTTCAAATTCATGAACTCCATCATCTTGGCCTCCCTAAGTTCAAGAGGAAAGAATTGGTTGAGGAAAGCTGCCTTAAACTCCTCCCAAAGAACCACATTGTTAATCCCCTTCTCCTCTTTCCATTGAGTATACCATATTTGGGCCACATTTGAGTTGGTAAGCCGCCAACTCTGCCATCTTCTCCGACCTAAAACCCATGGTAGCCAACACTTTGTATACCTCATCAATAAATTCTTGAGGGTTTTTATCCACTTTAGATCCATTGAACTCCGGTGGATTCATCCTCATAAAGTCCCTCACACGAGATGCCGGAGTTGGAGCATGAGGGGCTTGGACCCCTTGATTAGCTTGATTAGCCATATCTTGAGCTAGCAAGGTGAGAGCATCCTGGAGCTCTCCATGAGCTGGTTGTTCCTTGGGTGTGCGGGCTCTTCTTCCTATTGTGTTAGGAATGATTTAGCATAGAAAAGAATATTCATTAGAGGGAAAACCTTACCTAGCTTTGATAGCACAACATAGATCACAAAGAAGGGAAACATTTCCTAAAATGTCTCATAGCCTCTTACTCATAGTTATGATGCACAACACAACCATGAATAATACTCTAATTAACGCGATGTGTTAGATGCCGAGGACCATTAACAACCTAATTACTCTGATACTAAGTTTGTCAAAATCATATACATAAACACAATTGGGTTTAACCTACTTCATAATTTTTATAAAAACCATAGTCATGTATGCATATGCTATGAATGAGATGTGACTAACATGGGCAATATGGATTCAAACTTAAATCAATAATACATTCTGAAATTCAAGTAAAAACATAAGTAAAATTCATATTTAAATAATAACATAGATTACCCATGCACAAATCAAGCTTTAAAGGGGACATGCACTTTCATAACTTCATAACTTCAATACAAACCATCATATTAGGGCTTAAATCAATTTAAAATCATCAATAAAGCATAAACCATACATCAATTGAATTTAATAAACCTTATTATTGAAAACCCATATTTAAAGTAAGCTAAAATTCATGAAAATCACTAGAAAAGAGTTTGAGTCTTCTTGGTTGAAAGGGACCAAAAATCAAACACAATACCTTGCTTGGGAAGATGAATGTGAGAAGAATTTAGCTTGAAGTTGAAACCTCAATAAAATCCTAGCTTGAATCTTAAAGATGAGACTTGAAAAGAATTTTAAGAGTTTGATTCAAGAAAATAAGTGTTAGTCTTGAATGAGAGGTTAGAATTAGTGTAGGAAAAGTTTCAGAATGTAAAAGGGGGGTTTAGAGGTCTTAAAAAGCCTTGGGGAAGGGCCAAAATATCAAAAACAATTCAACAAAATGCCCCTTTAAATTTTATCCTAACACTTGTCACGGCTGGCTTCATGGGTGGCGAAGCTCTTCACGGTCCATGAAGACACACTGTCTCAGCATAGACTGGTTTTACAAAAATGGGCATAACTTGTTACTCCTAACTTAGAATGAGGTAAAACTAGATGCATTGGGACGCTATTTCAAAGAGCTTTAATTTGATAGGTCGTGAGCCACCCAGGTCTTTTTGTTCTAAGATATATGACCATTTAAAGTTCTCTTCCACCGGTTCTTGTGAAAAGCTTAGCCAGTGAAATTCCTTTGAACTTAGCTTGATGTAGGAGATCCATGATGGCCTTATACAACATAACTAATCTTGAATTAAAGGCTTGAAAGTGAGCTTATCTTGAGCTTGAAGATTCCATACTTAGAAAAATTCGGCGAAGGCATCCACACGACTGACTTCATGGCCTGTACAACTCTACATGGACCGTATGGTCCTCCGTACCACTTTACTTAGAAGATTCTTCACGATAAAATTTCGAGATGATGATCCAATACTTAGAAAATATTTCACTCTGGAGCATATACGGATGACCACACGGGTCGTGTACTTGGCCATGGCACTACACTTGGTCCCAAAATTGTGGGATTTTAAGCCAAGCCCACCATATGGTCCGTGAAGCATCACACGGACTATGAGGGGTCCAACTATGGTGTGCCTTAGTTTAAAACTCCACTTTTAAGGGCCAACACTCCTCCATAGGCCAAGGGCCACCTTATAGGAGCTCCACATTGGCCGTGATATCTCACATGTACTGTGAGGAATCCCATAGAGTGTCACCTTTGTCCAAAACTTTTCGAAACCAAATTTTCGAGCTCCATTAAGGTCGTACCAAGTTCATTTTCTTACATCATCTCCCCCTTGGGAACATTCGTCCTCGATTGTGCTAGAACAAGGCTTGAAAGGCTTGACTTAGAACATGAAACATCCAAACACAAGGTACAATGTATAATTCATCATTTGAAAATCATCAAGTCACTAAAACTCATATCAGAAGGTATTCAAATTATTTTAAACATCATAAAAAAATCATTTTCGTGCACATGTGTGCATGTCATGAGACTCAAGAGCGAAAGAATTAGGACTTGAGAATGGGAAGAACCTAATACCATAGGCTTGAGTAGATTAGAAAGGATAGAGGTATCGATGCAACATACTTAATTCCACTTCCCACGTAGCACTTTCCACATATTGATTTCTCCAAAGTACCTTAACCGAAGCCATATCCTTGTTGCAAAGCCGTTTCACTTGTCTTATCCAAAATCTCAACCAGAAGTTCCTTATAAGACAAGTTCTCCTCAACCTCAACACCTTCCAAAGACACAATAACACTAGTATCACCAACCAACTTCCTCAACATAGACACATGGAATACCGAGTGACTAGAGCTCAATTTCAGAGGCAAATCCAACCTATAAGCTACATCCCCAATCCACTTCAACAATCTCATAAGGACCTACATATGGGGGAATTAACTTGCCCTTCTTTCCAAAAATGTATTACACCCTTCATAGGTGAGACTTGCACATACACCCAGTCACCAACATGAAACTCAAGATCCTTTCCTAACATCTGAATAGGAATTTTGGCAACTTTGGGCCATCTTCAACCTCTCCCTAATCAACCTCACCTTAGTACCAAGTTTTCTTTGAAACGACCTCCAAAACTGAGAAGTAAATTGGGTGCCACGATATGATATGATAGACCTAGGTATACCATGCAACCTCATCAACTCTTGGATGTACAACCTTGCATAACCTTCGGCACGAAAGGTAGTTTTGACCGGTAGAAAATGAGCCGACTTAGCCATCCGATCAACAATAACCCAAATTGAGTCAAATTGCCTTCGGGTTCGACGCAAACCAATCACAAAATCCATGGTTACATCTTCCCATTTCTAAGTAGGAATTTCAGTATCTTAAGTCAAACCGCTAGACATTTGATGCTCCCTACCTTCACTTGTTGACAATTAGGGCATTCAGATACAAATTTGGAGATATCCTTCTTCATACCATGGCACCAATACATTTTCCTCAAGTCCTGATACATTTTGTTAGATGCCAAATGAATAGAAAAATGAGAGTTATGGGCTTCACTAATGATCATCTCCCTAAGACCATCAATGTCCGAAACACACAGTCGATCTTGGTACCGAATTACACCATCTCCCCTGGAGAAAACCTCTATCTTATTTCCGGCAACCAACCTCTTCAACATAACCAATGATGGGTCTAAGTCTTACTTAGACTTAACATTAATAACCACATAAGATTTGGCCCCATTCTAAGCATGAATACCCCCATCATTAGAGCCGATCAACCTAACACCCAATCTAGCCAAACGATAAATATCTTTTGCTAACTCTTTCTTCCTTTCATCAACATGAGCTACACTTCCCATAGATAGCCTAATAAGAGCATTGACTATAACATTTGCCTTGCCGGGATGATATTGTACACTCATGTCATAGTCCTTAAGGAGTTTCAACCATCTTCTTCATCTCAAGTTAAGATCTCTTTGAGTGAACACATATTGCCAATTCTTGTGGTTAGTGAAAACATCAACATGCACCCCATACAAATAGTTTCTCCAAATAACCAAGGCAAACACTACCGCCGCTAACTCAAGATCATGAGTCGGGTAATTATGCTTATGCACCTTTAATTACCTTGACACCTAAGCTATCACCTTACCATATCACATAAGTACAAAACCCAACCCAATCCAAAAAGCATCATAATATACCACCAACTCATCTAAGCCGTCTAGTAAAGTTAAAGCAGGAGCTGATGTAAATCGATCTTTCAATATCTGAAAAATCCTCTCACACTTATTTAACCTTGAAAACTTGGCCTTCTTTTGAGTTATCTTAGCCAATGGAGATGCAATAGATGAGAAAACTTCAACAATCCTTCCATGATAACTAACCGACCCAGGGAACTTCGAATGTCCGAAGGAGCAAGCTTTCCAAACAATGCACATCTTTCACCAAGTCCCTTTTCACCTTATCTATAAGATCAACTACAACATCCTTCTTGCCTGAGTTCCATTACGAGCCCAAAGTAACTCTCCCTATTCGGTAGGGAGAGATGGATATAGGAAATCTTAAGATATGTTCCATGATATAATATGAATCAGGAAAAAGTGAAACATTTTCCAAAATGCCTTGTAGCTTCCTACCCATAGATGTGGCGCGCTTCACACCCATAAGTAAGACTCTACTTGACGCGGCATGTTGGACTCCGAGGACCATTTATAAACCTAGTGCTCTGATGCCATTTCTGTCACGACCCGGACCTAGGTTTAAAAGTGACATGGCGAATGGCGACCCGAGAGTCCCCAAACAATCCTCAAAGTATCCATATTCACATCATCAATTTGGAAGTGTATACAAATAGTAAACACATAGTTCTAAAAGACCAGAGAATATGACTCACGCTATAAGGATATCATAGGGAAAGAGATTAATAAGGATTAATATAATACGTAGCACATAAAGACTAAGGAGTGGGTAAGTATGACTCACTTTATGGGGTAAATTAGGGACTTAGACTCTTCCACATTTTCACATCAAAGCATACATACTTATCATAATTCTTATAATCAATCCATAATAGCCATATCTAATAGATAAACATAATCATAGGCTTCAAATACAACACATAACATATAGGTTCGACAAGAGTCTACAAGATGTCTAAATACGCCTCTATATATAAGTTAGAACGGGGGTCAGGACATGTCCCGGGCTCACCCTCAAATTCAATAACACAGACAAGACTTCATAGGTAGAGGAATAGTGGCTTGCCCTTGGAACGTAGTACTCACCACAACAAGTGTCTCAAATCCGATCTAACCGTCAAATGGTGGATAAACATAGTCTTCAGTCCCTACATAGTTAGATCATATAGGCAAAAGTATGTGTTAGTACATTTCAATGTACTAATTATGCAGGCACAATATGCATATGACTTATCAAACTTGCATTCTGTCACACCCAAGCCCAGGGCCTAGATGTGACACGCTAATGGGGAACCCGAAAGGACCCCAAACAAGCCTTTTAGCATATCATTCACACATCCTTAGTTGCGGAAGCCAATTAAGTCAACAACAAGTAGAAATAATCAAAAGGGAAGCGGGACTTAGAGAAGTCTTTCATAAAAATGTAGCCACAATAGGAGTCAAGCTCATAAATACAAAACTAAACTCAATATCCAACAACACCTCTACTTTAGATGGAGCGGGGGCCAAGACATCTCCCAGGCTTACCCTCAAATATAAGTATCCGAAAATATTATACAAGTCTTAACAGAAGCATGAAAATAAAGTGGAATGTCGTCCCTGGAATGGAGGACTCACCAATAGTAGCCTTCAAAAATCCGTCTAGCCACGTGGAGGAGGAGGATCAATAGGAACTTCGGTCCTTAGATGGTGATATCATGTAGGCATAGAGTATGCATTAGTACTTAAAATGTACTAAGTATGCGGGGTGCAATGCAACAATTACATAAGTCATAACATTCAAGATGTATAATCATAATCAATAGATATAATCTCAATATGACATGTGTGATCAATGCTTAAGTCAAAAAATACATATAGATAATCAACTTGCATAACATAGCATACATATATGGGAGGAGACCTTAATCGACATATAAGACCAAGCGAGCTACTACTTGGAATCCGAATACATGTCAACCCACCGGAGAAGGTGTGGTCTACTTGCTGAGGTAACCAATACTTAACCCCACATAGTGGGTAACTTGTCCTAGATGGATCCACTAGTAAAGTGTTTTAGGAAAATAATGTAATCCTATGGTGGCATATAGTTTAGAGACTAAAACTTTATATAAGGACCCTTTGAGTTGAGCCCCCACCTTAAGCCTCAATTGGTGCTAAGTCTAATCCTACGGAATATTTGAAATAATCATAACAATAATAACTTATGAAAGACATGATAACATAGTATGAGTAGCTCATTCACATACTTGACCCCTACATGGGCATATACCTTATACAAGAGGGTAGAAAACAATGCATAGACTTGACCCCTTTTACTAGGTATTGCATTTCACATGAGGTTGGAGATTGTAAAATGCTTGATCCATATTAGTGAGCTTAGATTGAACATGAGGATAAAATTATAATCATGCTTGACCCCTCATATAGACATAATTTGCTCACAAGAGGGTAAAATTCTAGAATAAGGGCTCAATATATCACTTATAAATTATAGAAATCTTTCATGAGTTTAATACTTGCTTGGGAGCCCATAATTATTATAAAAACACTTGTCTTGCAAATCATGCAATAGCCTTTCATCAATATAAGAATCTTTATCATGTTATGTGGTCAAACATGATGGGTATATGAGCACACGTACAAAATCATGCAATTTATAGAGTAATAAACAAGAAAGAGTAAAATCAAACCATTTTAAAGTCATGCAAATTAACCCACCAACATAGTAGTAAAACCCTTATCATGGGTGTCATGAAACCATTCAAAAATCCACATTCTATCAAGATATCGTAGTATACAAAGCTTTAGCATCATAAACATGGTATAACCTTATTTCTCGATAGAAGCTCATGCACCAGTAGTCCAATATTCAACAAATTAGCAACATATTTCATGTATAGGAATAATAATAGAAAAAACCCATAAGAAATTTAATCTTGAAACCATAAAGTTTCATAAAAAGAAAGGGTTGGGCTCCATGGGTGAAAGGACCCATGGATGAAGACTCACATACTTAAACCTTGGAGTTTCTTGAAGAAAATAGGAGGAGGACTTAAGACTTGTGTTGGGTTTTTGAAATCCAAAGCAAGTTCTTGAAACTCTTGGGATTGAATGGAGGATTTGATGATGAATTGAGAGGATTTTGAGAGATTTAGGGCATGAAATAGTTGAAAAGATGAAGGATTCCTGTTTCAATGGGCATTATGTTATTATCTAAATGCCCTTGAGCGAAAAAGAAAAATCAGGAAAGTTTTGCACTAGTTCATGCCCTAGGCACAACGTGGACTGGTCGGGAGGCCATTTTGCACAGGCCCATCCCCAAGGCACGTCGTGGCCTGGGCACACAGGCACACAACCTCTACTACTCGTAGCTAAAATTATTTTTCGCTATAGGTCATCTAAAAATCGAGGGCCACCTATTTTCTACACAATTTTACCCCCTAAATAAGAATATGAAGTAGTACATTTGAAATCATGCACGGATTTTGAGATATTCAAGAAATATGATATAGGGCATTTTCAAAGCATATGAGGGGTGTTACAATATCTCCCCCTTGGGAACATTCGTCCCTGAATATAAAGTAAATATGCATAAGATAAGTGAATAGGAGACTTTCAGCCTGACATGAATGCAATAAATGCACTTAAACATTATTCCCAAAAAGTTTCAAGCATGTACATCAAAAATCACCAAAAGTTGTTACCATGAACATGTATGCATGCAAAAATGACATAAGGGCTCAAACTTAAGACTTGAAATCATAGATAGGGCTTAATTCATTACCTTCGGCTTAAATAGAGTAGAAGAGGTATGTATATCGTTTCATGTCCGCTTCGGCTTCCTAAGTGGCACTTTTAACTTGTTGATTCCTCCAATGGACTTTGACGGATGCCATATCTTTGTTCCTCAACCTTTTCACTTGCCTAGCCAATATTTCCACCGGGACCTCCTCATAGGTCAAGTTATCCTCCACAATACCCACAACCTCTAAGGGTACTATAACACTTGGGTCCACAACCTCTAAGGATACTATAGCACTTGGGTCACCAACACACTTTCTCAATATAGACACATGGAAGACCGGACTAACCATGCTCATATCCGCAGGCAACCTTACCAATCCTCCTCAAAATTCAATAAGGTTCCACAAATCTTGGGCTCAATTTCCCTTTCTTGCCAAACTGGACCACACCCTTCATGGGTGAGACCTTTAAATATACTCAATATCAACATTAAACTCAAGGTCTCTTCTTCTTACATCGGAGTAAGACTTTTGCCTACTTTGAACCATCTTTAGTCTCTCTCTTTTCAACCTCACCTTCTCCAAAGCCTCCATAACCAAATCCGGACCTAACAAAGTCATTTTCCCTACATCAAACCACCCAACTAGGGATCTACAATGCCTACCATATAAAGCTTCAGAGGAGGCCATGCCAATACTAGATTGGTAGCTATTATTATAAGCAAAATCAATGAGTGGAAAATGTTCATCCCAACTACCTTTGAACTCCAAAACACAAGCCCTAAGCATGTTCTCAAGAGTTTGAATTGTCCTTTTGACTTGACCATCCGTTTTAGGATGGAATACCGTGCTAAGCTTGACCTTAGTACCAAGACCCTTTTAGAAGGATCTCCGAAAAATGAGAAGTGAATTTAGCATCACAATCCAAAATTATAGACAATGGTACCCCATGCAACTTAACCAACTCATGAATATATAGCTTGGCATAATCCTCGGCACCATAAGTTGTTTTAATTGGTAGAAAGTGAACCGACTTTTTTCATTCTATCAATGATAACCCAAATAGAATCAAAGTGCTTCCTAGTCTTTGGCAAACCAATCATAAAAAATCCATGTTGATCTCTTCTCACTTACAAGTAGGAATTTCTATGTCTTGGGCTAGGCCACCCGACCTTTGGTGTTCGTCTTTCACTTGTTGGAAATTATGACAATCGGCTACAACCTTGGCAATATCTCTTTTCATACCACCCTACCAATAAGCCTCCCTCAAGTCTCTGTACATTTTTGTGGAACCAGGGTGAATAGAATAAGAAGAATTATGTGCCTCCTTCAAAATTAACTCCCTCAAGCCATCAACATTACGCACACATAGCCTACCTTGGCACCTAAAGGAACCACCTCCCCCTTGGGAGAAAACCACTACTTTACCATCCTTTATCAAAGCATTCAATTCTAGCAAGGCGGGGTCAAGGTCTTGCTTGGACTTGACCTCTTCAATCAAAGAAGATTTGGAACCATTAAAAACCACCACACCACCATTATCTACTTCCTCCAACCTCACTCCCAACCTAGCCAGCTGATGAAATTCTATAGCTACCCCCTTATTGCCATCATCAATATGAGCTACACTCCCCATGAATCTCTACTTAGAGCATCAACCACAACATTAGCTTTGTTAGGGTGATAGTATACACTCATGTCATAATCCTTAAGGATTTCTAACCACCTTCTTTGTCTCAAATTAAGATCCCTTAGTGTGAACACATATTGGAGACTCTTGTGATTGGTGAATACATCTACATGAACCCCATACAAATAATGATGTCATATTTTCAAAGAAAATACCATGACCGCTAATTCAAAATTATGGGTGGGATAATTACGCTCATGCACCTTTAGTTGCCGAGAAGCCTAATCTATACCCTTGCGATTTTGCATTAATACATACCCCAAACCAACCCTTTAAGGCATCACAATAAACCACAAACCCTTCTGACCCTTCCGGTAAAGCCAAAATAGGAGTAGATAAGCTTGTCTTTCAAAGTTTGAGAACTTCTTTCACATTCATCGATCCAAACAAATTTTGCCTTCTTTTGTGTCAATTTTGTCATAGGAGAAGTAATCGAAGAGAAACCATTCACGACCTCTTGTAGTACCCTGCCAAACCCAAGAAACTCCTAATATCCATCGGAGTTAAAGTCCTAGGCCAATTCCCTATCAATTCCGTCTTCTTAAGGTCCACTTTAATTTCATCTCCAGACACCACATGCCTTAGGAATACAACCTCTTTCAACCAAAATTCACATTTATCAAATTTAGCAAACAATCTCTCATCCCTCAAAATTTGTAAGACCACCCTCAAATAATTCACATGCTCTTTTTCCTTTCGGGAATAAATCAATATGTCATCTATAAAGACTATCATAAACATACCAAGGTAGGGTTTAAAAACCCTATTCATGATATCCATAAACACCGCCGGTGCATTAGTCAAGCCAAAAGACATTATCAAAAATTCAAAATGCCCATACCTAGTCCAAAAAGTCATCTTGGGAATATCACACTCCCTCACCCTCACTTGGTGGTATCCGAACCGAAGATCAATCTTAGAAAAATGACTAGCCCCCAGTAGTTGATCAAATAGGTCATCTATCCTTGGTAGAGGATACTTGTTCTTTATAGTGACCTTATTGAGTTGCTGGTAGTCAATGCACATTCTAAGAGAACCATCTTTTTCCTTACAAACAACATCGGTGCACCCCAAAGTGACTTACTAGGCCTTATGAAACCCTTCTCCAATAAATTCTTCGATTGTTCCTTCAACTCCATTAACTCCACTGAGGCCATACGGTAAGGGAGAATGGAAATGGGTTGTGTATCGTGAAGGAGGTCTACACCAATGTCTATTTCCCTTTCAGGAGGAACACCGGGAAGCTCCTTGGGAAAGACATCAAGAAACTCATTGACCACCAGAATCGACTCTATAGGAAGGACTTTAGACTCCACATTCCTAACCCTTACAAGATGGTAAATTTAAATCTTAGAAATAAATTTTCGGGCTTTAAGGAAAGAAATGAACCTACCCTGAACCACCAAATCATGACCTTCCCACTCAGAGACGGGCTCATTAGGAATTTGGAATTTGGAACCTAACTTTACAAATGCTACAATTAATGGAAGAATGATATACTTATAACTAATCTATCCCAAGAATAATATCAAAATCCACCATTTCAAGTTCAACAAAATCACTAGGCAAGACTTTATGCAATATAGACACGGGACAACCCTTATAGACATTTCTAGCAATAATGGACTCACCAATAGAGGTAGATAACTCATAGGGTTCATACAACAATTTGGATCATACATGAAACTTATTGGCAAAAAAAAGAGTAATGAAAGAGAGAGTGACACCCAGATCTAATAAAGCATACACATCATAATCAAAAACCTTTAATATGCCGATAATAACATCGGGCATCTCATCCACTCCTTGTCTTCCTTGGAGAGCATAAAATCGATTTTGTCGTGGAGCACCCCTTGTTGGCCTCCCTTTGCTCTTTAACCTATATGAACACCTTGGCCTTAAGGACGTCCATCCTTACCCTTGTTTTGAGCATAGGGGAAATCAATAATCTTGTGACCCACTTTACCATACCTTTAGCAAGCATCCCGTAAGCCTGGACCACTATGATTTCTCTCATACTTTTGGCACCGTAGGTGAGTCATCCCACCATTGCCACCTTGAAACCTTGGGTTAAGCACCTCATCATTAGCAAAACTTTTTTGTAGCATTAGGAGATCCTTGACCTTGGAATTTATGACCTTGTTGGAAACGACCACCCTTAGCACCTTGGAAACCACCATCAAACTGAGCCCTCTTAGACTCTCCACTCCTTCTCTTCCTAAGCTTCTCCTCTTCAAGTTGTTCGGCATATGTTATGAGCCGAGAAAAGTCCATGTCACCCACAAGCATAGTAGTACGACATTTTTCATTGACCAAATTTGACGTCCCCAACACAAACTTGTTCATTCTTGCCCTAAGATCAGCAACCAAGTGAGGAGCATACTTTGAGAACTTTTTGAATTTGAGAGAATACTCTCTCACACTCATGGAACCTTGTTTGAGGTTCATGAATTCCATCATCTTTGCCTCTCTCAAGTCAATAGGTAAGAACTGATTGAGGAAGACAGCCTTGAATTCCTCCCACTGGATGGGATCATTGTTCCCCTTCTCTAACTTCTATTGAGCAAACCAAATTTGGGACACACCCTTGAGTTGGTAGGCTGCAAGTTTTGCCTTCTCCTTTGAACTCACCACTATAATAGCAAGCACCTTATATATTTCATTAATAATCTCTTAAGGATCTTCCTCTGTTTTGGAACCATGAAACTCCGAGGGTTCATCCTTGTGAAGTCCCTCACTCTTGAGGTCGGAGTAGGAGCACGAGGAGCTTGGGCCCCTTGATTCAATTGGTTAGTCATGGAATAGGCGAATATGGTGATGGCATTCCGGAATTCCATATGTGTAGCCCCTCATTCTTGGGGAGCAGGATGCACCAATAACTCCTCAGGTATGCAGGCCCTTCGTGGTTTTCCTCTTGGCAGTGGCATAATCTAAAAGAACAAAAGAGCATCCATTAGTGAATGGAACCTTATATTTAAACCAAAAGCATGACATAGATCATGAAAAAGTGAACCATTTCCTAGAATGTCTCACAGCCTCTGAATCGTAGTTGTGGCGTGCTTCATAACCATGAATAAGAGTCTACTTGACGCGATGTGTTAGATTTCCGAGGACCATTAACAACCTAGTGCTCTGATACTAAGCTTGTCACGACCCAAGCCCGAGGCCTAGATGTGACACAGCGAATGGTGAATCCAAAGGGACCCTAAACGAGCCTCTAAGCATATCATTCACACATACTTGGTTGCGAAAGCCAAATAAGACAACAACAATTAGCAATAATCAAAAGGGAAGTGGGACTAAGGAAAGTCTTTCATAAAAACATAGTTATAATAGGAGTCAAGCTCATTAATACAAAACAAAACTCAATATCCAACAACGCTTCTACTTTAGATGGAGCGGGGGCCAAGACATCTTCCTGGCTCAACCTCAAAGATAAGTATCCAAAAATATTAGACAAGTCTTAACAAAAGCATGAAAGTAATGCAGAATGTTATCCCTGGAATGGAGGACTCACCAATAGAAGCCTTTAAGAATCCGTCTAGCCACGTGGAGGAGGAGGATCAATAGGAGCTCCGGTCCCTACATGGTGATATCATGTAGGCATAGAGTATGCGTTAGTACTTGAAATATACTAAGTATGCGAAGTGCAATGCAACAACGACATAAGCCATAATATTCAAGATGCATAATCATAATCAATAGATATAATTTCAATATGACATGTGTGATCAATGCTTAAGTCAAAACATGCACGTTGATAATTAACTTGCATAACATAACATACATATATGGGAGGATACCTTAACCGACATATAAGACCAAGCGAGCTACAACTTGAAATCCCGATGCATGTCACCCCACCGAAAAAGGTGTAGTCTACTTGCCAAGGTAAACCATACTTGATCCCACATAGTGGTAACTTGTCCTAGATGGGTCTAATAGTAAAACCCTTTTAGGGAAATAATGTAATCCTATGGTGGAACATAGTTTAGAACTAAAACTTTATATAAGGACCCCTTGAGTCGATCCCCCACCTTAAGCCTTAATCGGTGCTAAATCTAATCCCATGGAATACTTGAAGTAATCATAAATTTAATCATAACATGAATAACTTGTAAAAGATATGATAACATAGCATGAGTAGCTCATTCACATACTTGACCCTACATGGGCATATACCTTATACTAGAGGGTAGAAAATAATGCATAGACTTGACCCCTTCTAGAAGGTATTGCATTTCACATGAGGGTGGAGATTGTAACATGCTTAACCCCTACTAGTAAGCTTAGTTTGAATATGAGGGTAAAATTGTAATCATGCTTGACCCCTCATATAGACATAATTTGCTCATAATAGGGTAAAATTCTAGAATAAGGCCTCAACATATCACTTGTTAAATCATAGAAATCTTTCATGAGTTTAATACACACTTGGGAGCCCATAATTATCATAAAAACACTTATCTTGTAAATCATACAATAGCTTTTCATCAACATAAGAATCCTTATCACGTAATGTGGTCAAACATGGTGGGTATATGAGCATATGTACAAAATCATGCAACTTACAGAGTAATAAACAAGAAAGAGTAAAACCAAACCATTTTAAAGTCATACAAATCAACTCACCAACATAGTGGTAAAACCCTCATCTTGGGAATCATAAAAATCGTTCAAAAATCCACATCCTTCAAGATATCATAGTATACAAAGATTTAGCATCATAAACATGGTATAACCTGATTTCTTGATAGAAGCTCATGCAACAATAGTCCAATATTCAACAAATTACCAATATATTTCATGTATAGAGGAATAATAATAGAAAATAGCCATAAAAAATTTAATCGTGAAACCATTAAATTTCATAAAAGGAAGGGTTGGGCTCCATGTGTGAAAGGAACCATGGATGAAGACTCACATACCTAAACCTTAGAGTTTCTTGAAGAAAATAGGAGGACTTGAGATTTGAGTTGGGTTCTTAAAATCCAAAGAGACTCTTAGGATTTAATGGAGGATTTGATGATGAATTGGGAGGATTTTAAGAGTGTTTTTTTTAGAGATACAGGGCTTGGAATGGTTGAAAAGATGAAGGATTCCTTTTTAAATGGGTATTGGGTTATTACCCAAATGTCCTTGAGTGAAAAGGAAAAATCAGGAAATTTTTGCACTGGTACGTGCCCTAGGCGCTGTGCGGACAATGCCATTTTACACAGGCCCGCGCCCAGGGAGAGTCGTGGCCTGGGCGCTGGCATACTGCCTCAGCCTCCCGTAGAAAAAAATATTTTTTGCTACGGGTCACTAAAAATCGAGGGCCACCCATTTCCTACACAATTTTGTCGCCTGAACAAGAATATGAAGTTGAATTTTCGAAATCATGCATGAATTTTGAGATATTCGAGAAATTCAATATAGGACATTTTTCGAACCACATGAGGGGTATTACACATTCAATGTTAGATAACAAAAGCATATAATATAGAAAGAATCATACATCCAAAGAAGAGAAGTATACAATATACCATGAAGTTCATGATGTGTGAAATGAAAAAAATGCTCATATATAGTGGAATGTCACCTTAACCGACAAAGTAAGACTAAGCAACCTATTACTTGAAATTTCGATGAAATCCCCTCACCGGTAAAGATATGGTCCACATGCCGAAGGTAAACCATACTTTACAGTATGGATACCCCTATTTCGTATGAAGCAACATTCCTTATGGACATCCCCGTTTCAGATGGGATTTTCAAATGATATCATATCATATCATACTTCACCTTACGGGTACCCCATTTCGTATGAAGCAACCTTCCTTATGGGCACCACCATTTCGAATAGGATTTTCACATATACCGATGCTTGGCACATAGTTCAAGGAAAAGGAGAGGGCCCATAATCCATCAGTGCTAAGTCAAACTTTCCACATGAATACTTATATATATATACATAATTTCAGAGAGGCATAGTCCTTTCAAATCATTTTGATGCACATTTAGGTTCAAAACTAAACATATTTCTCATATCTTCGTCATTAGGCTCAAAAGCCAAATCATAGTTCATAATCATAATACTCTTGCATAGGAATAACTCATTTACAAATATGAGATGGTGCAAGCATCTAAAATGCTCAAGAGCCATAATCGTAGACATTTATGTGATCACATTCTTGTCATAACCAATATCTTGTCAAAATCATATACATAAACATAATTGGGCTTACCCATTTCATAATTTTCATAAAAATTATAGTCATGTATGCATATGCTATGAATAAGACATGAATAACTTGAGTAATATGGATTCAAACTTAAATCAACAATACATTATGAAATTCAAGTAAAAACATAAGTAAAATTCACATATAAATAATAACATAGATTACTCATGCACAAATCAAGCTTTAATGGGGATATGCACTTTCATAACTTTATAACTTCAATGCAAACCATCATATTAGGGCTTAAATCAACTTAAAATCATCAATAAAGCATAGCTCATACATAAATTGAATTTAATAAATCATACTATTAAAAATCCATATTTAATGTAAGCTAAAATTTGTGAAAATCACATGAAAAGAGTTTGGGTCTTCTTGGTTTAAAGGAAACAAGAATCAAACCCACATACCTTGCTTGGGAAAATGAATCTTGAGAAGAATTTAGCTTGAAGTTGAAACCCCAATTGAATCCTATCTTTAATCTTGAAGATGAGCCTTGGAGAGAATTTTGGAGTTTGATTCCATAAACTCTTAAATGAAAAAGGAGATAGGGATATTGAGCTGGGTGAGTTGGAAAACTCCGAAAACCATCATGATTTTGGGTATTGCAGGCAGTTCAGAGTTGAGGAGGTAAGATGGGCTATTAGTAAGATGAAGAGGGGGAGGGCGATCGGACCCAATGAGATTCCAATAGACTTCTGGAAGAACATGCTCAAGGATGGCATTGAGTGGTTGACTAGACTATTCAATGATATTACAAAGACTGCTAAGATGCCTGATAAATGGAGGAGGAGTATAATGGTTCCAGTGTACAAGAATAAGGGAGATATTCAAAGCTGTAACAATTACAGGGGTATCAAGTTGTTAATCCACACTATAAAGGTTTGGGAGAGAGTAGTGGAGGTGAGGGTGCAAAGAGTAGTATCTATCTTGGAGAACCAGTTTGGATTCAAGACGGGGCAGTCGACTACTGAAGCAATTCATCTTGTTCGGAGGTTGGTAGAGAAATATAAGGAAATAAAGAAGGATCTTCATATGGTGTCCATTGATCTCGAGAAGGCATACAACAAAGTCCTAAGGGATGTCTTATGGAGGTGTCTAGAGGTAAAAAGTGTCCCAGTGGCATATATCAGAGCGATTAAGGACATGGACAATGGAGCCGAAACTTGGGTAAGAACGGTGGGAGGGGACTCAGAGTATTTTCCTATTGAGATGGGACTCCACGTAGGATCTGTGTTGAGCCCTTTCTTGTTTGCCTTGGTGATGGATGAGCTAACGCGATCTATCCAGCAGGAGGTACCATGATGTATGCTTTTTGCAGATGACATAATACTGATCGATGAGACTCGGACTAAAGTTAATGATAGGTTGGAGGCCTGGAGACACGCCTTGGAGTCCAAAGGATTC
>JAABOM020000110.1:7108764-7121490 GCA_011800125.2 Solanum clarkiae | reverse complement strand
AACTTCGCACCGCAATTGCAAACTCATTCTTTATTTGATTTGACCGATTCAAAAGGCTAAGTGACTTATTTTTTTGTAAGGAACATTGTGGTAAAGTTGAATTTAGGATTTGACACATGTTTCGAGGTAAATATCTACTTTTTCATTGATGATATAGGGAATAAGTGAAAACTTTTCATCGTAATATCTTGGTCATTTCTTGATAGAATGGAGTGTAATTTGTGTCTAAATTTTTCTACGTTCCGAGAGAAACGATGTGATATGTTAGATATTCACTGATTTTGTCTAGTTTTGAGAATTATGACCGAGAAAATTTTAAAACTAATATTTTTCTCGTAAAGATTTTAACTTCGTTTTTGGGCATTTTCTTGGTCTTTTTAGGTCCATTTTGGATTGAATTTTTGGCTATGAACTTGGGGTGATGTGGGAATTATTTCACAGGTATTGGTTCGATATTTCAAGTGTGGCCCTGATTTTTCTCGTTTTAGTCTTAATTGATGTAATTTCACTTATTTCTTGAGATTTTACAGGTAGATCAGTCGTAATGATCTTGTGACTTATGGTTGAATAATTGAGCAGCATCGAGAAGCAATTCTGAGGGAAAAATCTTAGTTGGATTGACTCGGAGCAAAAGACCTCAGATAGGCTTTCTCTAAACCCTAGACTGAGCTAAAATATTTGCATATTTGAGTTAGAATGTGTAGGAATGTACTGTTTATGGATTGAGTTTTGGAGTATATGTTGCATATGGCTGGGGTAACCTGTGTATTGTGTATATATACTGTTATGAGATGATAGTTTTTGTATTGAGAGATATGTCGGTTGTAGTTGCTATAATACCTGAATTCTGACATTATATGACTACGAAAGGACCGAGAAGGAGTTGATTGGAGTTGTAAAAATATGACAGACATGTACACTGAGCTTGACTCTTTCTTGTATGTGTGTGTGGTGTGAGACTACCGGAATATACTAGCTATTGAGATGGACCTATGATTACATGCTACCTGTGTGCTGAATCTAGTATGAATATCTGGTTGGTATGTGGATACAGTTATCTATATCTTTATTGAGTACTTTTGGTAGAATTTCCTGATTAAACATGATACTATGTTGCCCATGGTTTTATATTGTCTTGTATACTGTTGTTATTAGTGACTAGAGATACACCATGTTCTGGGGAAGGTCATAGTTGTACCTCTGAAGGAGACTTGTGACCTGTAATACGAGATGAGTTTTGACACTGAACCATTGGCGAGTTATAGATGGGAGTGTGACCCCGTAGCGAGGAGTATGTTATATTCTACGGTCGTTTTGGGTGATCTGCGACGAGACCATAGTTATATTGGGTTGTCTTGGGAATTGACATCTAGTTGAGAGGGGCATATTTTCAATGGGTCAATACATGGTTGGCTTAGGTGATACTCTTTGTGGCTATTGAGCTACGATATAATCCTGATGAATGTCATTCTTCTGATTATCTAGCCTTTTGGGCCTTAGCTTAGGTTATATCGATACTACTCTATGAGTTGCTTTACACAGAAAAAGGCCTAGTAAGGGCCGAATATGAGTTAATGCCTGGGGAAGGCATGCGTACTAACTTGACTTGCACCGGTATGATCGCGCATCGCCTATTGCTATAGAGATATGCTGACCGGGAGATCGGGTCTTATTATATGTTGTATTACGGCCTGGTTCTAGTATAGACATGACTTTACAGAGTTTGCTTGTCCTGGATACCTATGATGTACCGTGATTGTTTATGTTTTCTCTGGGCTTGTAGGGGCTCAGGGGGTGTTCCAACTTAGATACTAGGGCCTTACACCCATGTACAACTGACCCTTATTTTGATGATGTAGAGAGTTGGGTTTTGTGATGGTTCTATGAGATTCTTTGATGGTTCTATGTGATTTTGTTATTTTCTGTCGGCCATGATTATTATACGCGGGTGTACCTTTTGGGCTTATGGGGGCCAAGCTGACGTACATGCATAGATACTAGGGCCTTGCACCCATGTACAACACTATGCCTCAGTTGGGGGCAATTGTGGTATTAGCCTACACAATCTTCGTCAGTCGGTATCGATGTTCAGTACTTGAGCTGGTTCAGATTATCATTGTTCTTCACTTTGATTGGTTCAGTTATGGTTTGACGGTTCCCAGACATGCCTATGCCTTGATCTGAGTTTGTTTTACTACACTGTTGCAGTTCTATACATTTGAACTTTATTTATGTTCACTATTTCACTCGATCGATTGACTACTAGATGCCTTTTCTGGTACTCACCCATACTTCTGTATCTCTCAATGGTGAGGTCCAGGTAAGAGTCGTGATAGTTGATTTGGGGAACCTTGGGAGCGCTCAAGAGACTTTTGGTGAGCATCGATAACACTGGCTTTTTAGCAGTCTCCTTCCCGTTGATGACAGTCTTTTAATCTAAACATTGGCCTTGTACATTAGTGTTTGGTATTTGTAGGTGCACTCCTGGTTTTGTATATTATTATGATTATTGATATATGTATACAATATGTCCTTCTGTCTATTGTAGCTTTGTACAGTTGACTTCCAGGTTCTGGGTAGGTTTCAGTGTGTATATTATTGTTATATCGATTTGATCTGGAATAAAGAGCTAGGACAGGTACCTTTGGGTTGGGAATTGGCTTGCCTGTTGGTGGGACATGCAGGCGCCATCATGACGGGGACCGAGTCATGACCAAACCAATATATAGCTTTTAAGTAAAGATCTACCAAGACTCATCTAATAGATCATCAATACAATGTGGTAATGTAAAGGGTTCATAAATACAAACCCATCTCATGCATGCCAAATCATTAATTGATAATTTCTAACATAAATCGTGCACATAATTAGGAATAGGAAGTACCCATGGTGAAATAAACTTTGAAATTAAAGGATTAAGTAAAAGGGGTTTTAGGGCTCCATTGGTGGAAGAACCCATGGATGAAGAGACCTATATACTTTAATATACTTGAAAAAGATAAAGAGAAATCTTGAAGAAGCTTTAGAATCTTCTTGAGACTTGGCCTTCAGTGGCTACGTCTTGAAACCATAGAAATTAGAAGAGAATTTGGAAGAGAGGTCTTGCAGAGTTTCGAGAGGAATTTGGAGGTTTTGGTTTGTGAAAATAGGCCTAAAATAAGATGAATTTACCTGGAATCCCATATATAAAGGTTTAGGAATATGTCCTAATTTTCCTCACTTAAATCTGAATTTTTTTTGAACAATTTGTACTATGAGGAACGGGAGTGTGACGCGGCCTTACATCCCTTTATATTGAACTTTTAGTAGAGTTTTGATATAACGGAGGTATTTTTCTGCATTACCTAGCTTATTTCTTTTATGAGAAGTCATTTTTTTTCTTATTTACAACTGCTTCTATATTTTTAAATGCCTAGTTCTTGCATTGTTTTGTTGAGTTATAATATTACCCATTGAAGAATTAGTGTGAGCGCCAGTCATAACTCGTTCGGAATTGTTACATCACTACGTTCAATCAAAGACAAACACAATAACCTTGATTAAAGGATAAAGTTTCTTAAGTTACTTCAAGAGCTAATTGTTGGAAATTAAGGATTAGTTCTTAAATCAATCTTAGTGACTATAAAGATCAAAGAATAATTCTCTATCAAATCTCATCAACAATCAAGATCGAAGATTGATTATTAGATCAATTCAAAGCAATGGTCAAGAATTAACAAAATACACAAGAATTAACAAAATACTAGTATAAAATAATATCATCATATAAGAAGACTATGCAACGTCACTTCAGCAAAAACCTTAGTCACTCTTTGATCTTGTAAAAAAAATACTCAATATAGTTTACCAGTGAAAAGAGAAGAGAGAGAAATTGGTGAACTATATAAGTAGAGGTTCTAAACATCACGTGAACTGAAATCTTTTATATTACAAAAATTCTAAAGTTTGTGATAGGACAATTCGATTAATCAAGATACATTCAAAGCTACTAAGGAAATCCTTGCCATCCGAGAGATTGGACTAGGCAATTATTTGAACTAATATAAACATCTTTGTATCTATTTAGTCCTCCATTGAGTGATGACAATGGGGCGAGTTGAGCTTAGTCCGTAATTTTTCTAAATCGTCCTCGTCCTGCCCCATCTCACATAGATTTGTTTCACTTAAAATTTTTAAGTTCTTTTATTTTTTTAATTGAATTTAATATGTAAAATTAAATTCATATTTTTTTAAAACAAATTCATTAATTAAATATTTTTAGTTGAAATTTCAACAATTGTTTCTTAATCATAAATTAAAAGTTTCTAATTAACATTTTAACAACTAATAATTTATCGGATATGTTTAATTAAAATTTTACAAAATTTTTTTGATTAAAATCAATGTTTAATATAAAAGATTTATATTTTTGATTTTTATTAATCACAAATATTTAATTTTATTCAAATTTCTATTTGATTTTTTAAATCAACTACCCACCTCATCAGCCATTAATTCTAAAACATAACTACTTTAACTCATGCCGCACCCGTCCTTTCCTACATGATTTTAAATCTGCCCCGTCCCGTTGTGATTCCTACCTCCATTTTTCTGTTACGCATCATATAAAATGTGGGGTGGAGTTTTTAAGTAGAAAATTGGAAATAGCGTTAAAAGAAGGAAAGATGAAAAAGGAAAAGAAAAGTTTCGTAAATTACACGTAAGCTTGAAAATGGAGGAATCACATTTCAAAACTGAAAAGCAAAGTGAAGAGCGGCTAATAAATTATAAACTATAGTCCCAAATTGAAACATTTTTCCACTCAACTTCCCCCTATCATCTTTGTCTCTGTTTATCAGTCCCTTTCTTTCCCCATACATATCTCTTCTTGTCCCTCACTTAACCCACACCAAACACCGTCTCTTCTTGTCATCTCATTTTAGTCTAAAAAATGGATTCTTCCTCCCCCATTTCTGTTCAAAAATCAGATCCAGAATCTTCAACAAAGCCACAGCCTTTGAAGAAAAGCTTTGTGACTTCACTAATGGAAGCAGCTACTTTACGCACCCCATCTTTTAAAGAGGACTCTTACTTCATTTCCCACCTTAAGCCTTCTGAGAAGAAGGCATTACAAGAATTGAAAGACAAGCTTCAAGCTGTTGCTACTTGTTCTACTTCCATGTGGGGTATTCCACTTTTGGGTGGAGATGAAAAAGCTGATGTCATTCTCTTGAAATTCCTCAGGGCAAGAGATTTTAAGGTTTCAGACTCACTTCATATGTTGGAAAAGTGTCTTTCTTGGAGGAAAGAGTTTGGTGCTGACACCATTTTGGAGGAAGATTTTTCAGGATTTAAAGAACTTGAAGGGACTGTTGCTTGTATGAATGGGTACGATAGAGAAGGACACCCTGTTTGTTACAATGCTTATGGGGTGTTTAAGGATAAAGATATGTATGAAAGAATCTTTGGAGATGAAGAAAAATTGAAGAAATTCTTGAGATGGAGAGTTCAAGTCCTTGAAAGAGGAATTGAACAACTGCATTTCAAGCCTGGTGGAATCAATTCCATTATTCAGGTAACTGATCTCAAAGACATGCCTAAAAGAGAACTAAGGGTTGCTTCAAATCAGATCCTATCTCTATTCCAAGACAATTACCCTGAAATGGTGGCTCGTAAGGTGAATACTTTCTTTTACATTTTGAGTGAAAAAATCTCATATTTTTCTTCAATTAATTGCCTAACTATTTTTTTCTTTAGATATTTATCAATGTGCCTTGGTACTTCAGTGTGTTGTATTCAATGTTCAGTCCATTTCTGACTCAAAGAACCAAGAGCAAGTTTGTGATATCCAAGGAGGGAAACGTTGCCGAGACATTATACAAGTGGGTATTTTATTGCACCATACTAATTAATTGTCACCACTAATACATATAAAAAGTTGTTTCTTTTTTGTCCTGTTTGCTGTCTGTCTCAGTAAAATGATCTTTGTAATCCTTCTGTTTTGTTTGTTTCTTGATTTTCTTTAGATTATATATAGATTTAACCAAATTTTGTTGTGATCAGATTCATAAGGCCTGAGGATATTCCTGTTCAGTATGGTGGACTGAGTCGACCCACCGATTTACAAAATGGCCCCCCAAAACCAGCTTCTGAGTTTACTGTCAAAGGAGGAGAGAAAGTCAATATTCAAATCGAAGGCATTGAGGTGCATTATTGCTTTTTCTACTTTTGGTGATTTTGAATACTAGACTCAATTATTTTGTGTGTCAAATTTTGAAAATTAAAGCTTCATTTTTCCATCTTAGCTGTACATAGGATACCCCCAATAATTTAACCTTCTGATTGTAGGAGATCCTACGTGGGGTCATTTTAATCATGTAACATTATACCTGTCTTAATATCTTTGACCATGTGCTTATGGTTAAACATATAGTATGATCTTGAAAATGTCATATCAAAGACACTATCAAGAAACAAAGAAAAACTTCGCGGCTATAAGAGGGAATTATGAAGGGTAAAACAGAAATATATCATTTTCTAAATGCACCATAAGGGAAATAGTGTTATATTGGAGCAGATTATTAAAGTAGTTCAAATTTTGAGTTTAGAGGATGTTTGGTTTAAGGTATTTGACCATGTTGTAGCCAGAGTTGGTTCTAAAGTTTTATAATGATGATTTCAAGTGTTAATAAATAGATTCTAAATTTAATATTTGTATATATTTATTGAACTTGTTAGTACAAACACAGTAGTGATAATGTAGTTGAATTCGCAGGGTGGTGCAATAATAACATGGGACATAGTAGTGGGAGGATGGGAATTGGAATACAGTGCAGAATTTGTACCAAATGGTGAAGGCAGTTACACCATTGCTGTGGAGAAGCCAAGGAAAATTGGAGCCAATGAAGAGGCAATTCACAACTCATTCACTTCGAGAGAAGCTGGAAAAATGGTGCTTTCTGTAGACAACACTGCCTCTCGTAAGAGAAAAGTTGCAGCCTATCGATACATCGTCCGCAAATCTGCAACAATTTCAGCCTAAAATGAAGGAAGACAAGTTCTTTTTTTTCCACTCACTTTATCTAGGAGTTGTTTTTTTTCCCTTTTTGTTGATGAATGTTTGGGCAAGCTATGTAGTAATATGTCAAGTGATAGTGCACTAGTATGAGCGAATGTATAAATGGTGGTATTATATTGCTAATTAGTACTACTTAAATGGGAAAGCACATTAATTAACTTTGCTAATATATGAACTAGAATTTCCACTTGCTTGTGGGAGTTTTTATGAACCTTGTATTGATGAGGGCTTTTTATTTTCTTAAATTTTTGTCGAGTGTGGTGTTACTTTGCAGAAATGGGTCAGTAGAAAGACTTTAGAGAGCAAAATGTCTAGATTTTAAAGGGAATTGAGTTGGTGTGTTGTCCATTTTTGTTGAAAAAAAAAAACATTTTTTTGGTCAGGCATGCTGTGTTGGGAAGCGTAAAAGAAGGTAACTTTGGGCCAGGAAAGTGGATGTGGACTGAACTCTGGAGTTTTCCTGGGCATATCATATGGGAAGATTTTTGGAAGAGGTTATTAAAGCAGACCGGTGGGGTCAATAATACTAATCAGACACAGGGAGACTCTGCATCTCGTCTCATACTTATTTTATATTTTATTCATTTTTTAATGAATAATTTAATGTAATGTTTAAGAAAATAAATATAATATTTTTTAATTTTTATAAATATAATTAAATTTATATCAAATATATGAAAAGATATTTGATTTAAAGCATATCACTAGAAAAGAATTTTTTTTAATCAATATGTGAAAAATGGGAATTAAATTATCAAATAAAAAAAATTAAGTTAAAAAGGAAAATAGGTGACTCAAACGTAGAAAGTAGTTTTTGTTTGATAGCTCTTTCTGCAGAAAATTCAAATTTGATTTCAACTTAATTGGAGCTCTAGCAAGGATTAGGTGAATTTCACATTATCTTTTTGGACGAATAATCTACTAACGATAAGAGTATCAACATTCGCAGCATTTAATAAAAAATAGAAAGACAAAATTAAGATATTTTACAATAATATATTTCGTGTAGTTTTATAATTAAGTTGGGATTTGAAAAAGGTAAGAGTGTAGGTAGATCTCACTTTTAGGGAATGTCTTCGATATATTCTTGACTCACAACATAATTAAAATATTTTTCAATAAGATACGCAATGTAATTCCACAAAATTTTGGAGATCTTACTTTTACTATGGTAGAGCAAAAATGTTGTTTCTGATATATCTTCGACTCAAGTCAAAATTAAGATATTTTACGCTTTAGGAAAAATATTTTCTTCAATCCTTTTTCCTTCTCTATAACAACAGTAGTGAATATGTCTCTGTAACTTATTTTGTCTACGCAAAACAAAGTAGCTGTTACTCTTCTATTTTCTTTTTGTTGGGTTACTGCAATGATATGATGTTGTGTGTGCTTGGCTGTTTTTGATCTGATGAACTCTTTATGCTTGCCTTATTATATAATGTTAACAGTGACTTTCTACAGACTCGAGGTTTGTCAGTTTTTGGCATAGGTTTTCTGCAATTGATGGTCTTTTATCTTTTACCATTTATAAGCTATAAAGATGAAAAGAAGGAAAGAAATTTAAATTTCAATCTAATCTTGTGAGTGAAACAGTGAAAGTCTCACGTGAAAGTAACATACGTAATATGAAGAACTCATTAAATGCTCTTTCGAATTGGTTAAAGATTTTAAGGTACATTTGAAGATCCATAACTTCTTTAAGATCTGAATAGTTAATTCGATATGGGCTTTTAGATTACTATTTTTGTGATGAGATTGAGAATGAACAAATGCCATAGGTATTATTCGTTTTAATGTAACATAAAGAATGTGTAACTTCTTAATGAAAAGCTTTCAGTGATGGTTTTCTAAACCGTAACTTCTTAAGGAAAAGATCTTGTTAATGAATAGATATTAGCTTTTCAGACTTAGTCCGGTTTGGCAGGGTGTATTATATAAAAATAGTTCATTGATTAATAATAGTTTTTGAATAATTTAACTAATTCATTATTTTGTTACTTTATTTGATTTAATCCATGGATTAGTTACATCGCATTCAAGAGTCGTTTGGTGTGACGGATAAAAATAAATAATGATGAGATAAAAAGAAATAGTGAAGGGATAAAATTTTAATTTGTTGTTTGGTTGGCAAGTTTAGGATAACTTATCTCATCGTCTATATTATAGTGGTGGGATAAGTTATCCCATTATCCCAGGATAATTAATCCCAAAATAACTAATCCCGAGATAAGTTGTTCCCAACCAAACCACAAGATATTATTTTATCCCTTGAAAATGGAGGGATAGCTAATCCAAGGTTTAACAATCCTCAGATATGCCACCTAAATGACCGAACTATCCCTCAATCCCCTCAAATTCCTTTAATCATTTTTTTTATTTTCTTGATGTTATGTTTTATATGTGTAGTTTTGTACTAATAAATTTATTTAAATAAATTAACTTATAATTTTTTTCATTTGTTGGTTTCATATTTATATAATATAAAATAATTTTTTTGTCATATCAAATTTTTAAAATTTTATTTATTTATGGGTTCATATTTACACAATATAAAAAATAAAATTAGCATGTCAAGAATTTGTTTCGATAATTTATTTTGTTGATACAAATGCCTTGTTGAGTGATTTTATTATACAAAATAAAGCTCAATAGATAAATTCTCAAAGTTGAGTAATTTAAGATATTAACTCCATTTAAAATTACAACTTGTAATTTTTATGTATAAACATAGATGGTTTATTCAATCTTATTATTATGTACGATCTTTTCAATTTAAAAGTAGATGTTCTATCTTTATTAAATTAAAAATTGATATTTTGTAAATAATTAATTTATTAAGATGACAATTATTTATCTTCAAATAACTCAAGTGAGAAATTAAGTAGAAAACATGATAATATATTTGTTCTTCTCTGAGCTAGCTAGAAGGCTATGAAAAAAAAAATCTATAGTACTTATCTACTTGACCCAATTACATGAAATATAATATCCCATAATAATTAAGGATATAATTAGAAAAGAAGATTTTTGTAAAATTTTAAACCAACCACAAGATTAGGTGAGAAGTAATAATCTAAATACTTGATTAAAAAAATAATCTCTGCATTACTAATCCCTGAATTATTGATCCCTGTATTATTAATTCCCGTATTATTAATCCTTACGTTATTAATATTTGTACCAAACGATCCCTTAAATGTTACTCATCTTTTTTGAAAATTTGTCATTATAGCAAGAATAACATTTTATGACATTAAGCTCATTTAGCTTCTGGATAAAAACATAGATGATGTGCCTTTTAAGGAGCATTTTTTGTGAATTAAATGCACACTAATTCTCCCATAACCTCAAAAAAGCTATTATTCCTATTATGTTTTTATGGACTATCATTTATTTCAAACTTCAACTTCCAGTCGAGTTCACGTATTTGGGAGTGTCGTAGAACCTTGAGGAGCGTCCGATTTAAACAATTTGCACCCTAATCAGGTTGAAATACTTTTAAAGACAGTGACTTGCCACGGCATAATACTTGTTCCCTACTTTTATTTTCTTGCTGATTGTCAATATTATTATCATACAATAATAACAATAATAATATACCCAGCGAAATCCTACAAAGTAGGATCTGGAGAAAATAGAGTGTACACAGACCTTATCGCTATCTTATGGAGATAGAGAAACTGTTTTCGAAAGACCATCGGCTGAAATGTATCTGCCCCACGTAAAAAAAAAAAAAATAGATACAGAATAACTCCTAAAACTAAGAGCAATGTCAATTCTGTAAGAAATGTTATGCCGAAAAAATGGCTTTTTGAAAAGAAAATTAAAAAAATCAGTTTAAACTCAATTAATTTAAGAGAAAACCAATTTTGAAATTTAGAAGAAAAAAATACAGAGTCGCCACCTAATTTTAAGAGTAATTAGGGAACCAATAAAATATTTAAAAAGACCTAACAAAAAAATCTTTTTAAAATCCAGAGAAAAGGTTTGGGTTCATATTTCCATTTCGAGAAGGTTTTATGCACTAGAAATGGCCGCTAAATGCAGTTATTCGGCGATTAAGTGATTTGACTAACTTTGATTTGAAAATGTTGACTGATTTTGAAATTGATTAATTTTGAAAGATTTTTGCCTCAACTTGAAAAGATTTGACTAGACTCAACTAAACTAAAAGCATTTGACTGAATTTGAAAAATTGACTAAATTTTAAAATTGAACTAACATAATAAAATCACATTTTTTATTTTTTTCTTATTTTCCTTATTCTTATTCTTAATTTTTTTAAAAATGCAAAATACCTTTTTAAAAGAATATAGAATAAATGGTTTGGACATCGTTGGGGAATCTAACTAGATTGAAACCAATATAGCAAGTAAAGTTAGCATACAAACATGCAAAGAAGATAAAATAAAAGAGAGTTGAAGTGAGCCTTTATCCTGTTTGAGATCTATGTTGCAACTTTTGAATCTTATTCTTATGCTGCTATAGACTGTTCTCCGGAGCCAAGAGAGCACAGGCTAAATCGTAAAGGATGAAGTTTGGTCCTCCATGACCCAAGGAATACGGACTGGTGAGTCCAAAATGGGCTCGGAGCATCATTCATACAAAAAATGAAATTAAGGATTAGTAAGCTATTCAAATTTCATGAGGTTGAACAAAGCAAATATATAAGTCAAGTAAAATAAAACACCCTATGTATTATTTCGAATATGAGATGTGCAAATGCCACACAAGATATACACTAGCTTACTTCAAAATGCATTTTCAATGTTAACTGCAAATCCTATTGCACAAATGAAGTGTAAGAAATTGTCTAACTAACAACTTGTTCGTAATTAATAGTAAATATGAAAGAGTATCACATGCCATGTAGATAAAGGAAATAGAAAATGTCAATAATGCTTTGAGAAGAGCATAATCCTTGTCTGAAATGAAATAACAAGTTCAACTGCTTCTATGTGAAGCAAACTACTACACGCTTTGTTTTCGTACTGAATACAAAAGCTAATGATACCAATATCTCTAAAAATAAACAGAACAAAGTTCAAAGCAAACATCTCCAAAGACACAACAAAAGTATGAGTTACATTAACCAATTCAACAACCTGAGTAATCTGAGGAGGGTTCGAAGAAGAGGAGTGAAACCAGTAGCAACAGTTTCAAAGAAAAAAAAAGAAATAAAAAAAAAACAAAATAGGAAGGGCAATAAGGGCTGAAACTAATTACGAATCACAGACATCAGAACATGAAGAATCAATTTTTCACTTGTTAAACTTGGCTAAAGCCCAAAATAGAAGCGAATCAGCTGCTACATTACTAAGTGAAACCATTTCAATCTTTTAAGATGCTGGAAACAATCCAGTTTTCAAACAAAACAGAGGCGTGGCAACAAGATAGCTAAACATTTATCAGCTTCAACACAAAGAAGTAAACTGAGACGTGATTAATGGCATATGAACGAGAAGCAAACAACAAACAGGAGAGTTTTAAACTTGAAATTTGCATGTTTTGGAATTAAAATTTGAACAGGGGTTTGTAGATTTGAAGAAAAAAATAACTCGGCCTTATTCCGACAAGCTTAAATCAAATACGGTCAAGTAAACATGTTTTGAGCTTCCAAACATTAATAACAAGTCATGAACTAAGGTATCTACTAATTGTTCATCTA
>JAABOM020000110.1:7086152-7104018 GCA_011800125.2 Solanum clarkiae | reverse complement strand
ATTTTGTAGTTGGAATTTGAGTTTGATGAGTTAAACAGATCTAATTTTTTAAAAACAATGATGGTTTCCGACGGAACAGTCGACTAGAATAGGAGACTTTTGAGAAGAATAGTAATAGTTGAATGGTCATATTATTTTTTTTAAAAAAATAAGAGTGATTTGTGTAGGCAATTTTCAATATATAAGCGACTATTTAGGAAATTAATATAAAGTTTTCAAGTACAAAAAGTTTGTTTTAAACATTTCAATTCCTCCTTCTTAATAAACTAATTTATTTAAAAAAAAAACAAAAAACAAGATTATAATTTTGGTTAAATGAATTAAATAAGTCTATATTAAAGAAAAATATTGAGGTATTAATGACATGACATGCAAACCGATAAGGAGAGGGCTTTTGAAGTGTTTTAGTACTTTTTGAGGATCTTAGTGATAGTTGAGTGGTATTTGTCCTAAATAAAATAAAAGTGATATTTGAACACAAGACCCAAAATATGGGTGATCATTTAAGGAATTAACTCATATTGTTAGGAGTAGATTATAATGGTCAACTGATTTGATAACAATATCATTTTGTATGGTATTGTAATGTATCCTAATATTTGTTAGTAAGGTTGTGTTGAAAAATTGAAAATAACATCAAATCAATAATTCGAATCAAATTGAAAAAAGAAAAAGAATTATTGACTTGATTTGATATTGAAAAAAAATAAATTTGATCATAATTGATTTGATTTTAATTTAGAAAAAGTCAAACAAAGAAAATTGAAAAATTGCAACAAATCAATAGTTAGAGGCAAATCGAAAGAAATAACGAGTGATTTGGTTTGGTTTGATTGAATTTGGTATAAGGGAAAAAGTTGGTTATAATTGATTTTTTTTTAACTTAAAAAAGATGGCAAACAAAGAGAGCCAAAAAATTGCAACAAAATTGAGATTTTTTTTTTTTGTTGTTGGTTTGGTTTGATATGAACATGAAAAAACACGATCTAATTGTTTGGTTGTAAAAGGAAAGAAAAGTCAAATCGGATCAAATCAACCGACAATTCATGCATATATTATTTAAAATATTTAATTTATACATAAAATAAGTTTTGTAATGTAATTTAAAAATAAACTTCTTCATGATTTTTCTCTTCTAAAATATTATGTTAAATTTGAACTTAAAATTTTGAATGGTCAAATAAGTTTTATAACACAATCCCAATAAAGTTCAAATCAACATTAAAGTTCAAATCAACATTAAAATGCTAACCAAAAAATTCAATTCAACAAAAATGGCAATAATCCTGGACATATATTAGTATTTAACTTGTTTCGCCGTGAGAATAATTCACTTTAATTATTTGAAAATTAGTATTGTGTTTGACCATAAAAATTAAAGGGAAAAGTCACATAAATACTCCTAATTTATGGAAAAAAAACTCATAAATGCCTTCTTCTACCGTTGAGTCTAAAAATACCCCTAAGGTTTATTTTTGGCTCCAAACATACCCCTCAACTTAATAGAAAGAGTCAGATATCTTTAATTTTTTAAAAAATCACGTGACATTTTTTCATTGGTCGTACATCATAATAATTCAAATCACCCATATATTAAAATTGTTTATTTTTTATTTTTATTATATTTTTGTATTATGATACTTTTGGTGAAAATCGTCTCATTGGTATATACAGTTATATTTTATTTTTTGAAATTATATTTACCTCTCGACTTTTTTTACTTCTAGGCTAGAGTTTCTTGTACAACACTACCCTGTAACATTTTAAGTGGTCAATTAATTTCAATCGTTATCACTTATTCAAATGGATTAGAGATCTTTTAAGTAAGTGGTATACGAGGATTTTAATATTTTAATAAAAGACATGATTGGGTGGGTTTAAATTATTGTGAATAAGTATGACCAATTAGAAAATAACATGTGACTTTTTAAAGAATTAAATTAATTATTGTGAATACCTATGACCAATTAGAAAATGTCACATGACTTTTTAAAGAATTAAATAAATTATTGTGAATACATATGACCAATTAGAAAATGTCATATGACTTTTTAAAAAATTAAAGTTGTCTCGACTATTTATCTTAAGTTGAGGAGTATGTTTGGACCCAAAAATAAACATTAGGGATATTTTTAGAACCAAAGGTAGAAGAGTAGCGCTTATGGGCCTTTTTCCATACGTTAAGTGTATTTATGAGCCTTTTCCCCAAATTAAAAATGCAACTCGAAGTTAGTATTTGAAATTTGAAAAGCACCCAAAAATCTAATTTTTAACTTCTTTTAAACTAAACAATTCAAATCTCCCCTAAATTCTTTTGTTATAAAATTGGTATGGTTTGGTATTTTCTTGAGTTTGACTTTGGTATTTTCTGGTATGGTTAATTAGAACCATAGTTTGTTCGAACTTAATTACATCTACTCATATAATAAAAAAGTACAACTTCAATCAGAAATAATCAAAAGAAAGTATAAATAATTCCGAACTATTCAATCAAAGATAAGTTGGTCAAAGTTTTAAAGTCTTAACGACATTAGTCCATCCTCTCTTAGATATAAAATTGTGTTATCGGCATTAATCTTCTATTAGATGTAAATAAAATGGCTTTTGGTATCGAAAATTTGGTTAAGGTAGTGATGATTCAGAACCTACCAAGAATGCACACCCCTTGTTCAGGGAATCTGTGATCCATAAACCATCTTTTAAGCTGATTTTTAACCATGCTTTATGGGTGGAGTTAACCCCAAATACATGGACACTATGCTTTGTGTCGCAAGGTATTCGGGAGGAAACAATTATCTGCTCTTGTAATCGACAATCATTAGTCGCCTTTGTATTCGTTCTGTTCTGTGTGATGTTCATTCCCCCATGGAGCATCAAAGCCAATGTTGTGATGATAATGAGTAATGACAAGTATATCGTATCATATGTTAAAGGCATCTTGGTGAATTAAGCAAATTAATTAGATTATTTAATGAGAATACACCGCCTATGTCTGCAGGCTGGCTACAGGCATATTGACACCGCTGCGGAGTACGGAGTCCAAGATGAGGTTCTCTTTTCATTTGTGACTGTTCCTCTTTAAGTTGTTCATGTATTATTGTGTACAAGGGATGTCGTTTTAAACTTTAAGGATCAACATTCAAGTGTGAAATTTTATCAGCTTAAACAGATGTTTAACAATCTTATTTGCTCTTAACAAGATATATACATCTGTTTTTTGTTCTTATGTAGGTTGGTCATGGAATTAAGGCAGCTATACATGCAGGATTAGAGAGATCAGCCCTGTTTGTCACATCTAAACTATGGTATTAGAACAATTATGCTTTTAACTTATTTCAACGAATTATACAATTAAGGACATTTTATTGGTTGATTTAGGTGTTGTGATCTATCACCGGAGAGGGTTCGACCTGCATTGATGAAGACACTCAATGAACTCCAACTGGATTATCTTGATCTCTATCTGGTACTTTATAACCCCATCTTTCTGCGGTATTTAGTTGGTACGTAGTCTTGAAATCTGCACATTTTATGCTGAAGATCCATTGGCCCTTCCGTCTGAAAGATGGAGCGAGCAGACCTCCAAAAGCAGGGGAAGTGTCGGACTTCGATTGGGAGGGAGTTTGGAGGGAAATGGAGAAGTTAGTGACAGATAAACTAGTACGAGATATTGGAATATGTAATTTCACAGTCAAGAAACTTAACAAGCTCTTGGATATTGCACAAATAATGCCGTCTGTATGCCAGGTTGGTTGAATATTCTTGTCTTTCAGTTAATGGTATTTTTGTGTGTGAATTTATGGGGTAATGTTATGTACTCAGATGGAGATGCACCCTGGATGGAGAAACGAGAAAATGTTGGAGGCTTGCAAGAAGAATAACATTCACGTCACAGTAAGTATATTAGCAATGTATGTAGACAAAATTGATATTTTTGTATAAAGTTTGAAAAAAAAAAAAAGATTTCAAGAATTGACGTAGATCAACAACTTAAAGATTGTACTTTCGAACTTGTCAGGCGTATTCACCTCTGGGTTCGCGAGAAGTTGATCTTGTTCATCATCCTGTAGTAGAGAGAGTAGCACGAAAGCTAAATAAAACACCAGGGCAGGTGCTTGTGAGATGGGCTGTACAAAGAGGAACGAGTACGATTCCGAAATCTGATCACGCTGAAAGAATCAAAGAGAACATTAAAGTGTTCTCATGGGAAATTCCAGAGCTAGACTTCCAAGCTATTTCTGATATCCCTGATCAGGTACTTATCACTTGTCATTCAGATTCTAAGCATTAAATCCCACCTTTGTTTATAAGTTTGGAGCAAGTATGTTATTAACACTTCCAGACTAAAGACATACAATAATTGAATTGGATTTTCGATGTTGGTCCTCATTCTTTGTTTGCGCAGATGCGCGTGCTAGATGGGGAAGAATTATTCGTGAACAAGAGTGATGGACCTTACAAGAGTGTAGCAGATCTTTGGGACCACGAAATCTAATGAAGTTGTTCCTTCAGTTTGTCGCCTTGTTATATGTATGTTTCTCCCTTTTAGCTTTTGATAACATGGATATATATTTAGTCCAAAGCTAGTGGTTCAAAACCAAAATAAATTCCTTGTCTAAGGATGATGTTATGGACTCTTCCCTCTTTTTTCACTTCAAATTTTCTTCTCTCTGTCCCGTGTAAAAGAATCACCTTCAACTTGGTTAAATTCATTTGCAAGCTTCTACAGCAACATTTCCGATTAAAAACTATGGTCAAGGACCGAAAGTTCCTTTTTATTTTTACTTTCTGTCTAGTCAAAAATAGATAATTAAATTGAAACTAAAGGAGTATTATTTTTAACCACAAATAAGGGAAATTACATACATATATAAAAAAGTAGAAAATGTATAAAATAAAATAGTTCATCTTTATTTACATAAAGAATAACTTAAAATTAACGAAATTATATATGATTGTACAATCTCGTTTGTCAATTGTGTATACTATACCATATATATTATATATGATTATATACTAAATATATATTATGATACATAAATATACATTGATTATACATATATGTACAACGAGAGTTCACTATTTAAAGATCAATCGAATGGTTATTTTTCGTAATTAAAAAATGTGGACTATTTTTTATGTAAATTTTTCTGAGTCGTTTGTGAGTGTAATTATCCTTATAAAATATGGTCCAGGATCAAAAAGTTTTACTTTTTAATAGTTCATATTAGGTCGTGCAAAATTAGACATATAAATCAAAATTAAAGGAATTTTTCTTAAAAAAAGTGAAGTTTTTTATATACTCTCTTTGTTCTATTTTATATGTCAAAATTGGTATGCTGGTTTAGAAAAAAAATAAAATTTATAATTTTTAAATATTAGTGTGAGTGATAATTATTTCATCAAAGCTAAAAAAAAAAAATTAAACATAGATTATTGATGGGGTTTATATCCATTAATGTGAATAAATTAAGAAAGCAAATTGGTGGATGGGTGTATACCTATTTTGTCATTAAAAAAGACAGTGCTATAAAAATAAATATAAATTAACTGGAATGAATTTAAAGAAAATAATATATAAAAATTAAGAAATAAGAGAGAAGATGAAGAAAATATTTTGCTTCATTATTATTCAAGTGTATTTTCATCTTTTCGTGAGATTCATCATGCACTAAATTCAAATTTTTTCCTTTCTTTTCATATTCAGCCATTACATTATGTTGGACAATTATTATGTTTCTAATATTCTTCCTTAGTTGTTCGTGTAAAAGGAAAGTTCTAGGTGTCTTAATACGTATTATTAGTTGCCTCATTAAAAATCTTATCAGAAAAATCTAATAGGATAAAATCTTCGGTAAGGAAAAAAGAATATAATGTGTATTATCTCCTTCTGATTAAAAACTTCATTGGATACTTTAGAAACGGCGCATTAGGATCTTATGTCTTAGCTTCTCGAATGTTGACGTTGATAATGCCTTAATGAATAAATAGCAACAACAGATTGTTTGGTAAATCTTCATAATATAGTAATTCCTCCGTACCTAAATAGATAGCCTGTTTAAGATCGAGCTTTATGTGGATATGATAAATAACCTCAATCTGCGTAATCAATAAGGTTTGAACAACCTTTGTCAGTATAAAACATACCCATATAAACTGTATCTTTCACGTGTCGCAAAATATGCTTGATACCGTTCCAATGCCTTCGCGTTGGGAAAAAATGATACCTTACTAGCAAATTAATAGAAAATGTTATATCGGATCTAATTGAGTTAGCAAGATACATAAGTGCTCCAATAGCAATGAGGTATGGTGATTCAAGACCAAAAAGTTCTTCATCCTCTTTTGATGCTTCAAGATGGAATGAATCTTTATTTGCTTCAAGCAATCTGACAATCATCGGAGTACTTAATGAATGTGCTTTGTCTATATAGAATCATTTTAAGATTTTCTTCGTATGGGCAGATTGATGAACAAAAATCTCGTCTGTTAAATGTTCAATTTGCAAATCCAAGCAAAGTTTTATCTTTCCAAGATACTTCATCTCAAAATTTTCTCTAAATATTCAATTGCCTTTTGGACCTTTTCAGGAGTTTCAATGAGATTTATATCATCAATATAAACAATGAGTATTACAAACTCTGATCCTATAATGAGATTTATATCATCAATATAAACAATGAGTATTACAAACTCTGATCCTATTTTCTTAATAAAAACACATGGATAAATGACATCATTTATATATTCATTTATCAAGTACTCACTAGGGCAATTGTATCATATACGTCCTGATTATTTTAGATCATATAATGATCTTTGTAATTCAACTGAGAATATTTCTCAGCCCTGATTATTTTAGATCATATAATGATCTTTGTAATTCGACTGAGAATATTTCCGAGACTTATTATATGCTTCAGGCAATTTAAATTCTTCTAGGATTTTTATGTAAATTTCAAGTTATAACTACATTCATTAGATGTATTTCAAGATTTTCATGTACATCTAAATTAATGAGATATCAAAAAGTTATTTAATCCATAATACGTGAATATGTTTCTTCATAGTTGATACCGGGTCTTTGAGAGAATCCTTGCATAACAAGGCTTGCTTTGTATCTTACAATTTCATTTCTCTCATTTTGCTTTCGCAAAAAAATTCATTTATAGTCAACTAATTTACACCTCAGGTGTTTGGACTATAGATCCAAATACCTCACGCTTAGAGAGAAAATTCAACTCAAATTGAATTGCTTCTTTCTATTTTGGCCAATCATTTTTGTGTCGAAATTCTTCGATGAATTTTAGGTTCAAGATCTTCACTCTCTTGCATGAGGTTAAGTGCGACATTATATACAAAAAAATTATCCACTGTAACTTTTGATCGATCTAAATTTATTTCATTACTGATAGAACTTATTGGAAATTCTTCATTCACTTCAGTCTCGAGTTCACTAATTTCTTCAGGAATATCAGGATTTCTTAAGTCTTGACCTTTTTCAGGAAGCTCTTTTGTAGTATCATCTTTATTATTTCTTATGCTTCTCTTTCTAGGATTTTTTATCCTTTGAACCTAATGGTCTACCACACTTCAGGCGTGTTTGGGATTCAAAAGCTGTGATACTAGCAAATGGTCTCTTTGAGACATTAATCCGAATGAGCACATTCAATGTAGGGATATGTGACTTACTTATCCATTTTAAATCAATAAATATATTTGGCATTTGATTTGCTAATGTCTGCAAGTGGATGATCTTCAGGACCTCCTGTTCACATATGCGGGTACGTGGATCAAAATGAGATACTGATAAGACTTTTCACGCAATTTCTTCAATATCTTTTTGGGGTTCCTTTTTCTCTTCCTCTAATTGTGTCAAATCGGCAATCTGCAAATCTAGCAGTAAATAAATCTCCTATTAACGGTTCAAAGTATCGAATTATGGAGGGTGAGTCAAACCCAATGTATATATCTAACCTCTGCTGAGGGCCCATCTTAGTACGTTGCGGTTGTGCTACAGGCACGTATATCGCACAAACAAAAATTCAGAGATGAGATATATTTGGTTCCTAATTGTGACGGAGAATATTTATTATAATTAGTCGATCTGAGATGTACAAGTGCTATAAATATAATTAGTCGGTCTGAGATGTACAAGTGCTATTGCATCGAGTATGAACATGAGCTATCGAATGTTTAATTTTTTTCCCGATTGATATGCAGTAATCATCAAAAGTCTGGGATGTAAATTCCCTAGCATTTATCTAAACGAATAGATTTAATTGGATAATCTGAGAATTGCGCCCTTAATCTTATTATTTGTGTCAGTAGCCTCGCAAATGCCAGGTTGCGGCATGATAAAACGCAAAAGTGAGACCTAGCCTCGCAAATGCCAGGTTGCGGCATGATAAAACGCAAAAGTGAGACCATCTTGATAATGCATCTATTTAGGAATATAAAATATCTAAACACTCCACTAGGTGGGTGAACAGGTCCACATATGTCCCCATGTATACGTTTTCAAAAATCTCGCGGATTCGATACCGACCTTCAGTGTCGATGATCTGGCAATTAATATGCCTTAATAATAAGCAGCACGTGAAAATTCATTATTCTCACGAATCTCCATGTTCTTTAGTGAATGACCAGTAGAATTTTCAAGAATTTGTATCATCATTATTGATCCAGGATGACCTACTCGATTATGCTATAGCATAAAAAGTTTTTACATCAGTAAACTTTTGGTTTACGATCGAATGTGCTTGCTGACACTAATTTCTATATAATATAGGCCAGACGATAAATTCGGTAATTTCTTCAGAATATTTTCTGACTCGAGACACTCTTGGTTATACCAAGATATTCAATATTTATTTCATTTAGTGACTCAACATGATATCTATTTTTGTCGATATCTTTAAAACTTAGCAGGTTTCTTGAGGGTTTAGAAGAAAACAATGCATCTTCTACAATAATTTTTGTTCCCTTAGACAGAAATATAGTTGTTCTTCCAGAGCCTTCAATTATTTTTGCATTACCAGATATTGTAGTGACATTTGCTTTTCTTCTAAGTAAAGTAGAAAAATATTTTTCGTCTTAAAAAATTGTATGAGTTGTTTCACTGTCAATTACAAAAATATCTTCGCAGTTAATTATTGATTCAAATAAAATTTGGGGCATATTCATTCATTTTAAAGAGAAAGAATAATAAAGTAAATATTTATTTTAGACCTCATGCGTTTTAATGAAAAGTCTTGCATAAATAATAAGCAAGGCATGATTTTATTCATTTTACATGAGTTATAAAAATACAAATTCATACATAAAAATATAAGTGAAACAATCAAAGAAAATTATTTTAAATATTATCAGGCTTATTAATGTTCATATTTTCATTAATATTTTAAATTTTCTTTTGGTAAATTTAAATACTCCGCTACATTCAAATTCATAGATTTTATATTATCTTCAGATAAAAAGTTTGTCTCTGCATTTTTGACTATTTTTAATGATGCCTGATATAACTGAACAAGGCATTTAGATGATCGGCATGTCTTTGACCACTGCCCCTTACCTCCACATGTGTGACATATGCTTTATGAATTTTTCTTTAGAAAAGCTGAAGCTTTTCTTCTTTCTTTTTATGTTGCTGGTCATGACTCGGTGCGAAACGATTACCATGATTTTTTCTTTGATCATGGTCACAATCACGATCACGACTGGGACGATGATTTCTTTCTTGTTGGTTATAGTTCGCCTGATTCACTTCACGGAGTGGCAAAGAATCAATGAGCCGACTATCATAATTTTTCATTAATAAATTATTGTGTCTTTCAGCAATAAGATGGAAAAGCAATTCAGAATATTTAGTAAATCTCATACCGCGATATTGTTGTTGCAAGATCATGTTTGCAGGGGAAAATATGGACTATGTCTTTTCAAGCTTGTCATCTTCAGTGATTTCTTCTCCGCACAAATTTAACTATGATATAATTCTAAACATTTTTGAATTATATTCCGTTATATTTTTAAAATCTAATAACCCTAGATTTAATGAATCATGATGTGCTTGTGGAAGGACGACCAACTTCAGGTGGTGTATCTTCCTTTTAGATTCTTCCACAATTTTAGAGAATCTTTTATTATTAGATATTGTAATTTTAACCTCTTGTCAAGATGGTGGCGGAGAAACATTAAAGCTTCAGTATGATCTTTGATTTGATGCTTTGTTATCATCTGTGATGGTATCTGCCAGACCAATCAATTGTAAGTGTAATTCAACAGTGCCGATGATGCATAATTTGTTCAGAAATATTAAGACAGTAAATTCAAATTTTGAAATGTTAAGACATTTTAATAAAATGAAATTTTTATTCTACCTTTTTACCTGTTTAAAATATCTTGAAGTGGACAGATTGATAATGTGTTATAAAAATAAATTTAAATTAATTGGAATAAAATTAAGGAGAGATAATATCTGAAAATTAAAAAATAAAAGAGAAGATGGAGGAAATATTTTGCTTCATTATTATCTCTGTGTATCTTTATTCTTCTCTATATGACTATTTATAGTCAAACATTCTCATAAAATAACAAGAACACATGGGACCCACCATGCCCTAAACCCAAATTATTTCTTCCTTTTCTTATTCATCCATTACTTTATGTTGGACAATTATTACGTTTCCAACAGAAAGTAATTATTTAGTCGGCAATTTGTAATTGCAAATTACAACGCAAGTCCTCTTTTCTGATTGGTCAAAAGAAAAGGTGGAGATTAATTCTTTCACTATAAATACAGAGCTTCTGTTCTCTTTTTATATACACTAACACAGAGAGAAAAGAAAAATATAGCGAGTATTTTTCTATGAGGCACGTAAATCATATAAGAAAAATAGTCTGTGAAGAAAAAAAATACAATGTGATTGATTGGTAATGTGAAAAATCAAAAGAAGTTATTTCCTTTGTGTGTAGAAGGCTTCAAAAGAAGTTATTTCCTTTGTGTGTGTAGAAAGCTTTTGAGTATTGTATTTATGCCTATATGATGTAAACTCCTTATTATAGTGATATCAGTTGTTCTTCTAGATTTGTGATTTTTCTCCTTATTTAAAAGGGTTTCTACATAAAATTTTGGTGTCATTATTTTTTATTTTATTTTTGTTATTTTAATCATATACTTTTGTGTGTCCATCTTTTTTTCCCCAACAAATTGGTATCAGAATATTGGATTGTGAAAGCAATTTTTTTTTTTTTGGAAAAAATAATGAAAGTCACCACTAGTAGAATGGTTATTTTGAATGTCACTAATTATACCATTTGAAGGGGAAAATAGAAGATTTACTTTATGTTAAGAACTTCTATCAACCAGTTTTTACCACTATAAAGCCTGAAAATGAAAAACAGATGAAGAGTAGAATTTGTTGCATAGAAAGGTTTGTGAATTTATTAGACAGTGGGTTGATGATAATGAGTTGAATCATATTTCTTGGAAGACATATGCTCGAACCCTATGGGAGCATTTTGAAAGTTTGTATACTTGGAAGACTGGTATTGACACCCAATTTTGACCCTTCTGTCTTCTAATTCATTATTTTGATCTTCTAGATTAATAATGTATCAAATACCCCTTTATTATTATACTTATAAAAATTATTGTTATTATTATTATTATTTTAAAATTATCACAATCACTTTTACACCTCTTCGTTTTTTTAGACTATTATTTGTCGTCATCTTATTTCAAATTTTATATTTATTAAATTAATTATTAATAATATTAATATTTATTTTTATATTGCCATCACATAATATATATTATATTAGTTATTAAATTAGAAGCTCAAAATAATTTAAAAAGGAGAAATGAAAAGGCCCAAGAAGTTCGGTCTAAACTCATTTTTCAGTCCATATATTTTATATAAAAAATTTGAGCAATTAACTCCAAAAGAATATCTCTTACGCCCAAAAGAAAGTTAACCTATCTGTTTTATTTGGATTAATAGCCCTCACCCACCCTGTACGCCTTACATTCTTTTCCTTTTGTCTTTTTCAATGAAAAGCTCCATCAATCTTTAGCCATGGACAGAAATAACCACCCCTATTTTCATGCAATTTTTCACTTTGTTGTCAGACGCTCTCTGCCTTTTTTTTTTAATTTACATTTGTCTTCTTATAATTCGGTCAATGAGAGTCCAAAAGGCTTGTGAAATTTCTGAGGAGAAATTTTGAATTCAAATAGTCATTTTTTCAATCAAGATCCTGTCCAAACATGAATCTTAGATTTACATTGCCTATAAATACTTGCATCCTGACTCAGATTTGGAGGAGAATTTTTTCAGTCATTGATATTCACATAAGCACTAATATTTTGCTCTAAAATATTTCGTCTTTGCCTATCTTTTTAACCTCTGCTTAGATTCTAGTTTCAAACCATCACAAATCAGTTATTGTTCGAACATAGATTTACGATGGAAGCACCCTTGTTTACTGCTTTGTAATAGGTGATTTGTCTATCCTTTTTTAATTTTTATTTTAATTTTTTTTTGTTGCATTGATAACTATATTATGATTAATTTTCAGAATCATGTGTTGTGTGTTGTGAGTAACTTTATCTAGTTTAGTTAAATTAATAACAGAGGTCTCAAAATATATTTGTGCTCTGTTGGAGATCTATTCAAATCTAAAATTGCATCTCCTTCCATGTTTTAATGTGAACCTTTTTTTTTATGACTAGATAACTAACTTGATTATCATATTTGGATATCGACATATGATAAGAAAGTTTTTTTAGCATATCTACTCTTAACTAGTAGAGAACGTATTTAAAAGAATATGATTTGTTTGTTTTAATCTAAAAAAAAAAAAAAAGAGGAAAGAAGGTGCAGATCATTATTTGACAAATATAGTCCCGCTTAACTCTAATTTCTATCCATAAAAAATATGTTGTTTTTCTGTTAGCATACATATGTGTATGAGTGGTGTTGTTCAAATTTTTGTATGTATAGCATGTGTATATTTTGAAGAGTCATGGTTCAATTTTTATTTAGGAATAGTTTGTCTGAAGAGTATATGTACTTTTAACTATTTTTATCAGTATAATTTTTAACTATCTTTATCAGTACAAAGTAGTCTCCTATAAAAATGTGTATCTTGCCTAATGTTTGCATATTCATGCTCGAGGCAGTATATTTGATGTATGATATTATTTGGCTCTATGTCCACTTTATTCAATATCCTGAAGAGTGGAATATGTTCCTAATTTTTGTATCCTCATGTTATATGCATGAGCACCTTCGGCACAAATGGAATTTTAATTTGAGACTTCTGCGCAAATTTGAGTCTTGCGACTTGACGTCACATACCGCATATGGAGTCAACATCTTAGACTATCCCTAATAGTAAGCCAAAAGAAGACCTCAATTGGGAGTCATTATATAAAGAAAATTACTATTTTCTCATTGGCAATGTACCTCTTTCGTATAGAGCTCTACGATCCCACTTGGGAGTCATTATAGTCACTATTTTTAGCTATTATTATTATTATTATTATTATTATTATTTTACTTTTCTTTACATATTAAACTTGTTTATGTGACATAGAGTGCTCTAATTTGAATTCATAGAGTTGATATCATATTAAATGGTTGGACATGGGAATCTTTAGTTTAGTTATAAGTAAATTTTTTGTTCTATTTATCGTAGCTCTATTTTTTGAAAAAATAAATAAATTAAAATTAGCCTTTTATTTAAGTTCAAATTTGTATCGAAATATTTTTCAAACTATGTTTAATCTTTACGCGAAATTTTGATCTCAAATTACTTTTAAATATGGATCTCAATTTTTTAAGAATTGTTTAAAAATCAAGTTGTCATTTTTAAAGCAATATTTCTAAAGCAAAACAAGTTTGACTTTAGCTATGCGAAATGCTCATTTTCAAGTTTTAAGTGTACCACAATTTCAAAATTAAATATTTTTCTACTTATCTCATCATTTTTAAATTAAAAAAATTCCTCAGCATTTCTTTTAAAAAAATTAATTAACTTAAGTATGACTAGTTAACTGTTTTTTAACAGATCCTAAAAGATGTTTAATCCCTTCCTTTTAAGATAATTAAAACTCTTACCTAGAATCACATAGGTTAAGTAGACTATTAATTGGAGTTGATTTTTAGCATCACATTAGTTAATTAGGTATCCTAATTTGCCTTAAAAATAATTAGGTGTCGACTCCTTAAATTAATTTAGGATGCACCAATATATTCTACACCATTTGACCTCGGGTTAAAATGGGGTATAACAACTGGGAACAATAAAATATTCTTAATAAAGTAGATGAGGAGTTTAAAATACATTGATGGTTCTCCAATGACAAATCACTTGAATAATTTTCAGGGGATCATGAACCAGTTATGTGCTATGAGCATTAAATTTGATGAAAAAAATACAAGACTTGTTTTTACTTGGTTCCTTACTAGATTCTTGGGAAACATTTAGAATGTCATTGTCAAATTTTGCTCCAGATGGTGTGATCTTTATGGACTTCGCCAAGAGCAATGTCTTGAATGAATAGATGAGAAGAAACTCTCAAGGTGAGAAGAAACTCTCAAGGTTCTTTTTCGTCAGATGTCACGGTGACTGGCCCCAGGAAAAAAACAAAAATTGTAATTTCTGGAGAACACAATAGGAGCAAATCTAGAGGCAAAACTTATCAATTTGAGAGCTATTATTGTGGTATAAAAGGGAACACAAAAAATGTTTTGTCAGAAATTGAAGAGCGAAAACAAAGGAAAAGAAGAAAATAAACAATATGGCAATGCAAATTGCCTGGCCACCATTGCCATCGAAGATCTTGCTATCGTTCTTGATGCGGATCTGATAAATATTTTTTATGATGAGTTAAGTTGAGTTGTCTATACTGGACTACAACTTCTACTTGTTCCAATATGGTGAATTCAGTTGAGGACGAGAATTCTTCAACATTATGGCACAAGTGACTTAGTCACATCAGCGAGAAATGACTTAATATTCTAGCTAAGAAGAAATTATTGTCAGACTTCAAAAGTGCTAAATTAGAAGAGTGTGAGAACTACTTGGCTAGAAAGCAAAATAGAGTTTCCTTCAAGTCTAACCCTTCTTCAAGAAAGACAAAGTTTCTTGAGTTGGTGCACTTTGATTTATATGATCCAATAAAGACAAAGACTTGGGTGGTGTACTCTACTTTGTCAGTTTCATTAATGATTGCTCGAGAAAACTTTGGGTCTATGTCTTGAAGACTAAAGATCAAGTGTTAGGTGTCTTTAAGCAGTTTCAGGCTTCAATTGAAAGAGAAACTGAAAAAAACTCAAATGTATTCATATTGATAACGGTGGTGAATATTATGGACTGTTTGACGAATACAGCAAGCATTAAGGTATTAGACACTAGAAAACTCCTCAGCTTAATGATTCGGCAGAGAGGATGAATAGGACCTCGATGAAAATATTTAGATGTTTGCTTTCTGAAGCAAAGTTTTCAAACTTCTTTTGGGAGATATTTCCTTTCTGAAGCAAAGTCACAAAACTCCTTTTGGGGGGAGGCTTTATTAACTGTTGCACAAGTGATTAATCTATCTCCTACTGTGGCTTTACAAAGTGATGTTCCAAACAGAGTTTGATATGGCAAGGAGGTTTTCTATGACCATTTGAGGGTGTTTGGTTGCAAAGTGTGTGTACATGTGCCAAAAGATAAGAGGTCAAAGTTAGAAGCCAAGACAAGGCAGTGTATCTTCATTGAATATAACGTTTGACAAATTTGGTTATAGGTTATATGATCCAATTGAAAAGAAGCTTGTAAGAAGTCATGATATCATCTTCATGGAGTATCAAATAATTGAAGACATTGAGAAAGTGAAGAAGCTAGAATCCTCCAATTCTGATGGCATGATTCATCTTGATCAAGTTTCTCATGCAAGTGTGCATGATGTTGGTGGGATCAATGATCGTGACAATTCACAGGATCATGTTCAGGATTAACATGTTGGTGTTGATAATAATAGTGATGTTTCTATTGATGATCCTCCTGCTCATGCAGTTGTGGACAAATCAAATATTCCTCTTAGGAGGTCCACAAGACAACGTGTTTTCTCGTCTCATTATTCACAAAAATAAGTATGTGCTACTCACTGAAGGGGGAGAACCGAAATGTTATAAGGAGGCTATGGAAGATGAACATAGGGATAAATGGATAGAAGCCATGCAAGATGAGATGAAATTTTTGCATGAGAACCATACTTATGAATTGGTGAAATTGCCTAAGGGCATGAGAGCTTTGAAAAATAAGTGAAAGCTAGATTGGTTGTTAAATGATTCCGTCAAAAAAAGGGTATTGACTTTGATAAAATATTTTTACCTGTCGTGAAAATATCCTCCATTCGTACCATTCTTGCTTTGCCTTCTAGTATAAATTTAGAGATTGAGCAGATAGATGTAAAGATAATTTTTTTCACGGTGACCTAGAAGAGGAGATTTATATGGAACAACCTGAGGGCTTCAAAGTGAAGGATAGAAAAAAATTTGTGTGCAAACTCAAAAAGAGTGACCTAAAGCAAGCTCATAAAAAATGGTACAAGAAGTTTGAATCTATTATGAGGGAGCAAGGCTACAAGAGACTTCCTCAGACCATTGTGTATTTGTACAAAAAATTTTGATGATAATTTTATCATCCTATTGTTGTATGTGGATGATATGTTGATTGTGGGCAAGGATATCTTCAAAACTGACAAGCTGAAGAATGAGTTGTGTAAGTCTTTTATTATGAAAGACATAGGCCATGCCAAACAAATTTTGGGCATGAGGATTACTCGTTTGAGAGATAAAAGGAAGATATATCTATCACAAAAAGAGTACATTGAACATGTACTAGAGCGCTTCAATATGAAGAATGCCAAGTTTATTAGTACACCCCTTGCTAGTCATATGAAGTTGAGAAAGAAGATGTGTCCAACAATAAGAGAGGAAAAAAGAGTATGACCAAAATTCCATATTCCCCTGTCATTAGAAGTCTGATGTATGCAATGGTATGCACTAAATCTGATATTACTTATGTAGTTGGTATTGTTAGCAGATTTCTCGATAATCTCAAAAAAGAGCATTTGGGAAGCTGTGAAGTGGATACTCAGGTATCTAAAAGGAATCTCAGATATATGCTTGAGTTTTAAAGGCTCTAATCCAATCTTGAAGGATTATATAGACGTTGATATGGCAGGTGATCTTGATAACAGAAAATTCACCACTGGATTTACTTTTTCATAGGGAGCTATATCATGACAGTCAAAGTTGTAGAAGTGCGTTAACTATCTATAACTGAAGCTAAGTATATTACAACTACTGAAACTAGCAAAGAGATGATATGGCTTAAACAATTCCTTCAAGAGTTTGGGCTGTAGCAAATATAGTATGTCATCTATTATGATAGTCAAAGTGCAATAGACTTGAGTAAGAACTCAATGTACCATGCAAGGACGAAACACATAGATCTGAGATACTACTAGATTCGAGAAAAGATAGACAACAAATCTATGCAGGTTGAAAAGATCTCTACAGATGAGAATCCTACAGATATGCTGACCAAGGTTGTGACAAGAGACAAGTTTGAATTATATAAAGAATGTTAGAACCCGTAAGTCCTTAATTGGTTCAATTTGGTAAAGTTTGAGATCAAATGTATTTTTTTCTAAAGCGTAGTCTTTAAGATTTAAATTGTTAGTGGGGTTATATAATTTGTGGCTCATTTTGATTGGTTCAAGTGAAAGACTTGTTGCCTATATATATATATATATATATATATATATATATATATATATATATCTTTTGTGCAAAGAAGAAGGGTT
>JAABOM020000110.1:7032197-7081227 GCA_011800125.2 Solanum clarkiae | reverse complement strand
CCTAAAGTTCCAACTAAAAAGAACTAAGGGGGTGAAATAATTTTTCATTATCTTAGTTGAAGTACTGAGCCTCCCGACACTGGTATGTTTTGAATCCTTCCCTATAAAAGCTATGATTTATTTGATTCAAGTGCCATATCTTTTGTGAACCTCCTTTCATTAATTACATTATCCTAATTGAGTGAGCTGATAGTGATTGTACTATTGTCATCCACCATAGAGGTATCATAATTGATCTGCTTGAGTCTAATGTGAATGATTATGATATTATTTTACTCATGCACTAACCCTTGGTTTGTTATGCCATTGATTATGGTAGGATCTTGTCACGACCCAGACCTAGGGCCTAGATGTGACACGACAAATGGGAACGTGAAAGTCCCCAAACAAGCGTCAAGATACCAAAATTCACATTATCAGTTTGGAAGCACATACGAATAAACACATAGTACTACCGGACGAGGAAATAGGACTCACTCTATGGGGTCATTCCGGGACTTAGGATCTTTCCATCACAACATATAACAATGCCATCAATCACATAACCAACTCACATAACAATAATCAAGATAACCAGCCCATATCATAGACTTAAGTCATATCACATAGCATAAAATGTAAGGAGGTTTACAAGATGTCCAATAGTGCCTCTACATGGAAGGGTCGGGGGCCAAGACATTCCCCATAAAGGTAGATAGATGTTGGGTCATCCTTGGAATATAGGACTTACAACTACAAGCAAACTTGGAATCCAAGCTAAGCATCACATGGTGGATGGTCAAAGTCCTCGGTCCCAACATAGTGAAATCATGTAGGCAAGTGTTTGCGTTAGTACATTTGAATATACTAAGTATGCGGGATGCAACGCATAAACTTACCAAAAACCTACATATCAATGTTAGATGACAAAGGCACATACTATAGAAGGAGATATATATAACAAGAAGTATAGTATAGCAAGATGTCATGAAAACAATGATGCATAAGGTGCAAATGATGCTCATATACATAGTGGGGATGAGACTTCAACCGACATAAGTAAGATCAAGCGAGCTATTACTTGGAATCCCAATGATTACCCCTCATCGGTAAAGAGGTGGTTTACTAGCCAAGGTTAAACCATGCTTCACCTTATGGGCCCCCCATTTCGTATAAAAGCAACCTTTCTTATGAGCCTCCAACTTTAGATAGGATTTTCATATTAAAACATATCATATCATGCCATTTCTTCTCCTTACGGGCAACCCCATTTCGAAGGCATATTTCCTTATGGGCCTCCCATTTTGGAAAGGAAACATATGCTAGGCACATAGTTTGGGGAATGAGAGAGGGCCTTAGGGATAGCCCTAATGCCCTAAATCTATCAGTGCTAAGTTGTCATGCCACAAGAATACTTATAATATACGTAATTATACATGCTTTCAAGAGATACAAGTCTTTCCAAAATATGTCAAAGCGGGCTTAATCATTAATAGTCATACTTAGGCTCAAATGCAAAAATTATACCTTCATAGTCATAATACTCATGCATAGGAATGCCCATTCATATACCAAAATGGTGCAAGTACCCAAAATGCTCAAAGAGCCATAATAAATACTCATATGTGATCACATCCTGTCATAGCCAATATCTTATTAAAATCATATCATATAACAAAATTGGGCTTAACTTACTTCATTAATTCCATAATAATCCATGTATATGAATGCATATGCTATGAATAATGAGATAATGGCATGGGCAATTAAGATTCAATCTAAAATTCATAATATAATATTAAATTCAATTGAAAGCATAATCAAATCTACATTTAAAATCATAATATAATTACCCCTGCATAAACAAGCCTTAAAGAGGACATGCATACTTATAATTTCATAAACCCAAAGTAAATCTTCAAATAATGGTTTAAATCACCTTAATATCATCAAATAAACACTACCCATGCATAAATAGAATTTTAGGAATCATAATATACAAAATCCCCATTTAAAGTAAGCTAGAAATTCATAAAATTAGTTGAAAATAGTTTGGGTCTCCTTGATTAGAAGGTAATCAAGGATCAAACCCACATATCTTCAGTAAGATGAAGAAACTCCAAAGAATTTTGAAGAAGAGTTGAGTTCCCAAGCTCCAATGTTGAAATCTCTAAGATTTCTTTAGTGGAAAGCTTTTGAGAGGTTTTAAAATACGAAGAGTGATTTTGAATGTTTGAAATAAGTTTTAGGTCTTTAGATGACCTTAGAATAGCATAGAAATTCCCAAAAGACCACTAGAAATAACCGAATTTACGAAAACACCATTAATGAATCGGAGGAAAATTTACCGGAAGCCATTTGACTTGAGGGTAAATAGCTCGTGTGGCACTCCATGGTCCGTGTGGTGCCCTTGAAATGATACTTAGAAAATTTTCTGGAAATTTCGATCTTGAACCAACACTTAGAATTTTTCAGACGAGTCCACTAAACGGACACCTTTCACGAGCCATGTGAAGCCACACGGTTCGTGTGGTGCTCCTGTCTCCCCAACCTTAGGAACATTTGGCGAAAAATTACAAGACGATGACCCCATACTTAGAATATTTTCACTCCAGAGACTTCAACGGAAGGCCAAACGGGTCATCTCATACCACACGACTCGTGTGACTGGTCATGTGGACTCCCTTAGCCCCAGTTATAGGGTTTTCAAGCGTAGGCCACCCCACGACTCCTCCACATGACCCATGAAGTGACACATGGCCTGTGTGGGGTGCCTTTGAGGTGTGCCTTAGCTTGCAATACCACCCTAAGGCCATCATGCAAGATTTGGCCAAGTGTAGTCTCAGTTGAGGCCACACGGCTCGTGTGACCCCACACTGGATTTGTCGTCTCTCTTGAGACACATTTGGTCCAAATCTTTGCCCGAAACGAGATTTCTCAAGGTACAACGATGTTGTATGATATCCAAGTCATTACATCATCTCCCTCTTGGGAATATTTGTCCTCGAATATGCAAGAACAAGGCTTGAAACGCTTAAGTTAGAACATGAAATTTTTAAGCACTAGATACCATGCATAGTTCATCATTTGAAAATCAGAAAGCCATTTAATCTCATGTCAAAATGAAAAAGAAAATCATTCAAAACATCATAAAACCATTCTTAATGCACATGTAACCATGTCATACCGTGAGATTCAAGAAGGAAAGAATTGGGACCAACGGGAAAAGGAAGAACCTAATACCTTAGGATTGAGTAGATTGGAAATGATGGTGTTACCGCTTCATCATGTCCAACCCCGCCTCCCATGTAGCACTCTACACATGTTGGTTCCTCCAAAGAACTCTTACCAATGCCACATCCTTGTTATGAAGTCGTTTCACTTGTCTATCCAAGATCTCCATCGGAACCTCCTCATAATTAAAACAAATTCTCCTCAACCTCAATGCTCTCCAAAGGCACAATAGTGCTAGGATCATCAACCATCTTTCTCAACATGGACACATGGAATACCAGGTGAATAGAGCTCAAATTTTGGGGTAACTCCACCTTATATGCCATATTCCCAATCTGCTCAATAACCTCATAAGGGTACTGGGGACTTAGCTTTCCTTTCTTGCCAAAACGCATCACTCCCTTCATACGTGAGACCTTCACAAACACCCAATCCCCAATTTGGAAATCAAGATCCCTCTTCGTAGCATCCAAATAGGACATTTGGCGACTTTGAGCCATCTTTAACCTTTCTTTAATCAACTTCACTTTCTCCATAGCCTCCATCACCAAGTCCGAGCCAATCAAAGACACCTCCCCAACTCAAACCGAGCCAATCAAAGCTACCTCCCCCAACTGAAACCACCCCGCCAAAGACATACACCTCCTACCATACAAGGCCTCAAACGGGGCCATATAAATGCCAGCATGGAAGTTATTATCATAAGAAAACTCAAAAAGTGGGAGATGGTCATCCCAATTACCCTTGAACTCTAACACACAAGCCGTCAACCTATCTTCCAAAGTTTGAATGGTCCTTCTAGCTTGCCTATCGATTTAAGGATGAAAGGCAGTGCTCAACTTAACCTTAGTTCCAAGTCCCTTTCGAAATGACCTCCAATAGTGAGAAGTAAATTGGCTACCTTGGTCCGATATGATGGACCTAGGCACACCATGCAACCTTACCAACTCTCGAATGTACAACTTTGCATATTCTTCAACACCAAAAGTTGTCTTAATCGGTAAGGAATGAGTCGATTTAGTCATCCGGTCGATGATAACCCAAACGAAGTAAAACTACTTCTGAGTCATAGGTAACCCCACCACAAAGTCCATATTTATTTCTCCCACTTGTAAGTTGGAATTTAATATCTTGAGCCAACCTACCGGGCCTTTGATGCTCCACCTTCACTTGTTGACAATTTGGGCATTTGGATACAAACTTGTCTATGTCGCTCTTCATATCATGCCACCAATACACCTGCTTCAAATCTCGATACAGTTTAGTGGACCCTAGGTGAATAGAATAATGAGAACTATGGGCTTATGATCACCTTTCTAAGATCATCCACATCTGAAACACATAACTGATCTTGATACCGAAGTACACCATCTCTCCCTTAGGAGTACACCTCTATATTTTTCTCGGCAACGAATTTCTTCAATTCAACCAAGGATGAATCTAAATCTTGCTTAGCCTTCACCTAAACAACCACCAAGAACACGACCCTATTTAGAACATGTATACCACCATCATTTGAATCGGCCACTCTAACAACCGATCTAGCCAAACAATGAACATCCCTTATCAATGCCTTCTTCTCCTCCTTAACATGAGCCACTCTTCCCATAGATATCCTACTAAGAGCATCGACTACCATATTTTCCTTAACGGGATGATATAAAACACTCATGTCATAATCATTTATGAGTTCCAACCATCTTCTTTGTCTTAAGTTCAGGTTTCTTTGAGTGAACACATATCGTAAGCTCTTGTGATCAGTGAAAATGTCCACGTGTACCCCATACAAATAATGCCTCCAAATTTCCTAAGCAAAAACCACTGCCGCTTACTCAAGGTCATGAGTTGGGTAGTTATGCTCATGCACCTTCAATTTCCTTGATGCATAGGCTATCACATTACCATGTTGCGTAAGTACACAACCCAACCCAATACGAGAAGTACCATAATACACCACGAACCCATCCAAACCATTTGGTAGAGTCAAAATCGGAGCCAATGTAAGTCGATCCTTCAAAGTTTGGAAACTCTTCTCACACTCATACGACCACACAAGCATAGCCTTCTTTTGGGTCAACTTAGTCAGTGGAGATGCAATGGATGAGAACCCCTCAACGAACCTTCTACAATAACCCACTTTCCTTGGGAAGCATCGAATGTCCAAAGGAGTCAACGGTCTAGGCCAATGCTTGACCGCCTTGGTCTTATTTAGATCTACCTTTATATCATCACCAGACACAACATGACCCTAAGAAGCAACTTCACCCAACCAAAATTCACATTTGGTAAATTTTGCATACAAGTTCTTCTCTCTCAATGTTCGCAAAACCAACCTCAAATGATCCATATGTTCCCGATCACTCCTGGAATGAATTAGAATAATGTCAATGAATACAACCACAAAACTATCAATAAATGACTTGAACATACGATTCATAAGATCCATAAACACGGCCAGAGCATTAGTTAGGACAAACGACATCACCACAAACTCAAAGTGTCCATACCTCGTTCGAAAGGCTGTCTTGGGAATATTACGTTCTCTAACCTTTAACTGATGATACCCAGAACGGAGGTCAATCTTCAAAAAGTGAGTATCCCCTTGAAGTTAGTCAAACAAGTCATCGATCCTATGCAATGTATACTTTTTTTATTTGTCACCTTATTCAATTGCCTATAATCGATACTCATCTGAAGATATCCATTTTTCTTCCTCACAAACACCACTGGAGCACCCCATGGAGATATATTTGGCCTGATGAAACCTTTCTCTAACAAAATTTTCAACTGATCCTTCAATTTTTTCAACTTATCCGGTGCCATACGATAGGGAGGAATAGAGATAAGTTGAGTATCCGAAAGAAAATCTATGCCAAAGTCTACTTCCCTTCCAGGAGAAATACTGGGCAAGTCTTTGGGAAACATTTCCAGAAACTGATTCACCATTGGAACAGACTCAAGAGTAGACACTTCGGACTCCACATCCTTAACCCTCACTGTATGATATATACACCCCTTGGAGATCATTTTTCGAGCTTTGAGGTAGGAAATAAACTGACCCTTAATAGTGGATCACCACCGTTCCATTTAAGAACGGGCTCACAGGGAGGTTGGAACTTGAACTTCCAGGTTTTAATAAGTCATACATTTCAAGTTCCACAAAATCACATGGAACTACCTTATACAACATAAAAACAGGAAAATCACGATAGACCTCATGTGCAATAATAGATTTACCCATGGGAGTATAAATCGAGTAAGGCTCCCTCAAATTCTCTGGGCTTATACTAAACTTAACAGCCAAAGAGGAGTCACAAAAGATAAGTTCGCACCCAGATCAAACAAAGCAAAAATATCAAAATCAAAGAGTTAAACACACCAATCACAACATCCAAAGCCTTCTCATCCTCCTGACATGCATGACGAGCATAAAATCTGTTATTCCTCGGAGAAACACATTGAAGAACTCTTGGCTGACCTTGTTCACCCTAAGTTACCTGGCCTTGACCCTTCAGAGGATTCTTGGGAAAATCAGCAACCTTATGATTCTTATCACCATACTAGAAACAAGCACCCGAGATTATCTAATAGTCACTCGTATGGTGCTTCCCACACTTATCACACAAAGGGTATCCCTGTCTACCACCAACCGGTGCCCTAGAAGGAGGCACCCTAGCATGACAACCTGAGCACATCAACCTTGGCACTGTTGGAAATGACCAAAACTACCAACCCGCGAGCTAGAAAAACTACCATCAAAACGGGCCCTCTTAGGATCATGCATTCTTCTCTCTAAGTTTCTCCCCTTTAATTTGTTCGGCATAAACCATAAGTCCAGAGATGTCCATATACTGATTAAGCATGGTCGTATGACATTCTTGTACAAAAGTCAAAGATACCGAAAATGAACTTGTGCATTCTTACATGAGGATCAACCACAAGTCGTGGAGCATACTTGGAGAGCTTAGTAAACATGAGGGCACAATCCATCACACTCGTATTAGCCTACCTAAGGTTGTTAAACTCTATCATCTTGGCTTCCCTAAGTGTAAGTGGGAATAAATGATCCAGGAAAGAAAACTTGAACTCCTCTTAATCAACAGTATCACCACAAACCCTTTCCATAGACCACTGAGTATACCACACCTATGCCATATCCTTCAACTGATAAGCAGCCAGTTCAGCCCTCTCCTCAGAAGTGATACCTATGACATTCAATATTTTGGAGATCTTATCAATGAACTCTTGAGCATCCTCATCAACCTTAGATCCAAAGGACTCCATAGGATTTATCCGGGTGAAATCCCTTACTCTAGATGTTGGTGTGAGATCCCGAGGCAGGTTGGCCTGCCTAGTCTGAGTAGTCACCACTTGGGCAAGCATGGAAAAGGTTGTACGTAATTCACCATTATAGATAGGATCATCCATAGGCCCTTCAGGTGCTTGACCCTCATTAGCATGGGCTGGTTTGGCAGATCTACCATGAGCCATCTTCTGAAATAGAGCAAGGATGCTATACAAGGTCAAGAGCTAATCTAACTATTCACAGATCGACATAAGACATGAAGAAGAAAGACAATTCCTAAAACATTGTCACAGCCTCCCACTTATCGACATGGTGCACTTCACACCCATAAATAAGACTCTACTTGACACGGGATGTTGGACTCTAAGGATCATTTAAAGACCTAGGGATCTGATACCATCTTTTTCACAGACCTAGGGCCTAGATGTGACATGGCGAATGGGAACCTGAGAGTCCCTAAATAAGCCTCAAGATACCAAAACTCACATCATCAGTTTGGAAGTTTAGACAAATAAACATATAGAACTATAGGACGGGGAAATACGACTCACTCTATGGGGGCATTCCGAGTCATAGTATCTTTCCATCACAACTTATAACAATGCCATCAATCACATAACTAACTCATATAACAATAATCAAGATAACAAACTCACATAACAATAATCAAGATAACCAACCCATATCATGGACATAAGTCATATCACATAGCATATAACATAAGAAGGTTTACAAGATGTCCAACAGTGTCTCTACATAAAAGGGTCGAGGGCCAAGACATTCCCCGAGTTCACCCTCAACACATAAACATATGAAAAGTAATAAAGGTAGATAGGTGGTGGTTCGTCCTTCGAAGGTAAGACTCACCACTATAAGTAAAATTGGAATCCGAGCTAAGAGTCAAATGGTGGTGCGTCAAAATCCTCGGTCCCTATATAGTGAAATCATGTAGGCAAGACTATGCTTTAGTACGTTTAAATGTACTAAGTGTACGGGATGCAATGCATGAACTTATCAAAAACCTGCATATCAATGTTAGATGACAAGGGCACATATTATAAAAGGAGATATATATAACAAGAAGTATAGTATAGCAAGATGCCACGAAACCAATGATGCATAAGGTGCAAATGATACCCATATACATAGTAGGGATAAGACCATAACCGACATAAGTAAGACAAAGTGATCTATTACTTGGAATCCCGATGATCATACCTTATCAGTAAAGAGGTAGTTTACTTGCCAAGGGTAAACCGTGTTTCACCTTACGAGCCTCCCATTTTGTTAAAAGCAACCTTTCTTATGGGCCTCCCATATTGGATAGGATTTTTATATCAAAACATATCATCTCATACAATATCTTCTCCTTACGGGCAACCCCATTTCGGAGGCATCTTTCCTTACAGATCTCTTATTTCAGAAAGGAAACCTATGTTAAGCACATAGTTTAATGAATGGGATAGGGCCCTTAGGGATAGTCCTAACGCCCCTAATCCATTAGTGCTAAGTCATCATCCCACAAGAATATTTACAATATGTGTAATGATACATGCTTTCAGAAGATACAAGTCTTGCCAAAATATTTCAAAAAGCACAATTGGGCTTAAAAGCCAAACATCTTTCATAATAGTTCATACTTATGCTCAAATGCCAAAATTATAGTCTCAATTACTTTATGAGACTTGCACAAGACACACGTGCAACGAACTTGCCCAGAAATTAAAAGCGGGACTACCCAAAGCAAAAAGTTAAAAAGGATAAGTTGTTGAAATTTGGTGCATCTTCGGTGTTTTCTTTTTATTGTTTTACCATCGTTTTAGTTTATTGAGTCAAACAAATCAATTCCCTATTCTGTAGGAAGTTTATCTAGATAAGAGTCTTAGTGAGTTGTTAAAGTCTAATCAGGAGTTGAAGCTAGTGATTCAATATTTATAGCCACCTATCTTCTGCAATGAAATCCATTAGAAAAATAACGTTCTTCTCTGTTCCATTTCCTATATACTACAAAATTCATGTATTTCTCTGCTTATTTTTTGTTTCATGGTATCAGAGCCAAGTTGTTGATTTGATTATTCATTCAATCTTATTGTCTATCAAGTTCTTTTAGTCTTGTTGGAGGAGATTGAAATTGCAGAGAAAAATTTTGTGTAGTGTAGTGTTAGCAAATGAGAAAAATAATTCAAATGACCAATATGGAGTCGAGAAGCTTGTAAGGACAAACTATAGGTATTGGAGAATGTGTATGGAGGCATACCCTCAAAGTCAAGACTTGTGGAATCTTATTGCTGGTGCTGAAGTAGAAATTCTAGAAAACACTTTGTAAAATTTAGAACCTTGGAGAAAATGGAAGATCAAGTGTGGCAAAATGCTCTTTGCTCTGAGAACTTCAATAAAAAAAGTGCTCATCCATCATGTATGTGATGTTAACTCACCAAAAGAAGTTTAGAAGATACTTGAGAGATTGTTTATTAAAAAGAACATTGCTAGGTTGTAGTTATTGGAAAATGAATTGGCGATGCTGACACAAGGAGGCATGTTGATTTTTGAATATTTCTTATGAGTTAAAGTTATTTGTGCTAAAATTTCAAAATTAGATACTGATATGAAGATTTGTGGAGCAAGATTGCGACGATTTTGCAACGACCTGGTCCAACACTATCAAGTATTGTCCGCTCTTGGGCATATCCCATCATGGATGTATCTCTTTGGGCTCACCCCAAAAGGAGCCTCACAATATATAGACTAGTTCTTTGCTTATATACCTAGCATCTCTCTTATATTTTACCGATGTGGGACTTCTCATCTCAAAAAGGGTTGTTACATACACCCCAGACTCAACCTCCTCGCTGAGAGTTTGCCCCACCACATTGGACTTGCCTAAACATAGGTGAACTCTAACCTACATTGACAAGATTGGCACAAGAGTGTCTCTGATACCATCTGTAATGACATGATCCAACACTGTGAAGTATTGTCACTCTTGGGTCTAGACCATCACAGATCTATCCTTTTCGGCTTACTCCAAAAAGCGCCTCATAGTATATAGACCAGTTCTTTACTTATCTACCCAGTATCTCTCTTGTGTTTTGCCAATGTGGGACTTTTCATCTCAAGATGGGTTAAACTGAGTGAGTCTAAATGACATTTTAAGTCTAAATGTGGGTTTGATGGTTTGCATTGACTGAATGAATTGATGAGTAACATGAGACAGTCTGAGATGAGATAACCCAGTGAGGTTGGGTCTTGAGTTGATTGACTGAGCAGTGAGGATTGAGTTGATTGATGAGTTGAGCATGTTTTAGTCTTGAGAGGAGTATCGAGCACCGAGCGGGAGTGAGTAAACATCTACTTTAACCCATTAAACTATATAGTCAGTGTAGGATAGTCGTACAACTCATTCTGGTAACTTTTTTCCCACAAGTGGACATTTATTATCTATCTAAGAGAGAATTGATTGTCCTTTATCGTGGCTAGTGTAGCACGGGTGTGGAAAGGACGTCGCATTCATTGTGCATCACCAAATTAAAGGTCATGGGATGTGGATGTTGTTTAAGAGAAACTTCGAACCAACATTGATTGAGCATGAGATTATAAACTAAGTTTATTTCTACTTATTATACGTTTAAAAGCATGACCTACTTTTAACCTTGCATGTACTAAGTCGAGCATGAGTTATTGAGTCGAGATGAGTGAGTTGAGTTTTAATTTCTTGAGCTATTTTACATACAAACATATTCCATGTACTGATGTCTAATTAGTCCTGCATCTTTTCATGATGCAGATACAGGTGATAGAGGACTTCGGTACGTGCAACACTGAGGTCCGATTCAGTGTATTTTCCCAGAGTTGGTGAGCCCTCCATGCTTTCTGGAGGATCCCATCTACTTTTGACCTGATCTAGTATTTTCTTTACTTTGATTTGGGGTGTTCATGGCCTGTCATGACACGGTCTAGATTGTTGAGTAAAGGATTTGTTGAGCATCTTGTATTCCAAACTTTTTTCATTGAAACTTATAATACAAGTGTTATATTTTATATTTACGATGTCTTATATATTAGTTCTTTCTTTCGCCATTGAGTTGCTATGACGATGAGGCCAAGTGGTTCTCTTGGAGAATTAGTAATGGTTCTTCAAGTGCCAGCCATGCCAAGGGTACCCTCCTGGGGTGTGACAAACTTGGTATCAGAGCACAGAGTTCAAAAGACCTAGGTAGTCTATGAAGCCATGTCTAGTAGAGTCTTGTTTATAAGTTTGTTGTGCACCACACTTCATAAGAAGGAGGTTATAGGACATGAGGAATTATTACCCTTTTTGTGTTTTGAGTTCGTGCGATAGAGTTAAAACTCTACAAAACTCTTTTCTAACTCGTTGGTTATGCGCTTGCAAATCATGCCTCCTAGGTGCACCGTAACCCAGAGAAATGCTTTAGCTAGCAATGCTGAGAACCCTTCTTCAGTGATGCCTCCTCAGATGGAAACGAGTAGTTGAGGTTGATCGGCCAGAACTACTGGTGTTCTTGTGACACCTACCGCTCTATCTGCTTCCACTATAGAGGCTGACTTCAGAGGAGCTATCACTATGCACGCATAGTTAGTGGATGCCCAGTGGGAACCAGGGCTCACAGACTCCTAATTCTAGCTCCCATGAGCCAACGATTGCCTCTAGAACGAGATACTTTCTGAGGATGAACCTGCCTGTCTACACTGGGTCTAAAGTTGAATAGGACCCTTATAACTTCATTGATGAGATATGGAAGGTGCTGAAAATCATGCATACGGCTGAGACTGAAGGAGTTGAGCTTGCTACCTATCAATTCAAGGATGTGGCTAATGTCTAGTAGAATTAGTAGGAAGAGAGTCGAGGTGAGGATGCTGAGCCTGCTGCTTAAGATGAGTTCGAGAGTGCCTTCCTAATTGATGGTCATGCTCCAATAAGAAAGTGATCGCTATCAGTAATTAACCTAACTGAGGTTAGGGTCAAATCCACACGGAATACAGGGCTTGACAATAAGAATTCACCACTAATCATTTCTAGTGTCTATACCTACAATCTCTAAATGGGGGGGGGGAAGGTTCATGTTATTCAAAAACAAATATAAAATAACACTATCTAAAATGCTAGAGAACACTCAAATTTGGGGACAACTTGGGAATTGTGCTCCCTATGGCTCGTTGACTCAAATACCTTAGATAAGATAAATACAGTTGGTGAATCGCATGCAAGACAGTGACTTAGGTTCTTCCATCCCTCTTGTGAAGGTGAAGGTCAAATTTCACCTTGGCGCTTGGTCAGCTACCATGGCGTGCCAACTATCTATTACCTATTGTCCCAGTCAACCTCCCCTTGGTTAGGTTTGGTCAATTAGACGGGAGCACATCAACCAAATCATGTCATCTACTTCCCTTTTCCTATTTGCTACTACCTTGGTCGGGATCGTGATAGTAGGCAGGGTTTCGTGTTAGCCACCACCAAACAACATTAATAACTAAGGGAAATAGACAGTACATGTAAAACCCCAATCAGAGAAATGCACAAAACCTAGGTCATTTCAAGTCAACTACCTGTGGTTCCCACAAACCCAAGTTGTGGATGCTTAACTACTCGTGGTTAAGCTAAAACACATAAAAATGCAAGTGATAGGCATAGTTGAGAATTTTACCAACTCCAATGAAAGTGAAGACACCCAAATTGCAAACCCACAAGCTTGATAAATTCCAAAGTGTGTAGCACAAGATTTGCAATCCCCAAAAATGGGTTTTAAAAGGGAAAATAATAATCTTAGTTGAAAACCTAAAGTATTCTTGGGATATATTTTAGAGCACAAAGACAAAGGCTAATATTTACAAGTGCTAACTCTTGTCTCTCTCGCGTCCTCCTCTCTCAAAAACCTAACTTAAACTATTTATAGTATGTACAAAACAACCCTAAAAATTATGTAGAAAAGATAGCTGGCATCTGATAAATTTCACAGTTACGACTCATAGGATGGCCTACGAGTCGTAGTCAGGGTCTCGTATCTGGATCTTGGCATCTTGGATTGAACTGGTTGTTGCTTGAGCTACGAATCGTATGTTGGTCTTGTAGTCTTGATCTTCAGTTTTTGGTCCAATATTTTTGTTCTCTGATTCTTGTAAGGAGTCCACCTGTACGAGTTGTAGTGCACCTTACAACTTGTAGGAGTGACCCTCACTTGGCATATTTCTGAACTTTTGGTCTCTGATTCCTGTTAGGACACCACCCTGTGACTCATAGTATGAACTATATCTCGTACGATTTGACCCTCACTTGGCAAATTTCTAAACTTTTGATCCCTGTTTCCTGCTATGACACACCCTACGACTCGTAGCTTTGGCTATGACTCATAGGTGGGCTCGTATGGCCTATGCTTCACCAAAATCTGTGACTTTTCTTCAAAATCATGCCAACCTAACTTTTCTGCAATATCAATGCAAAAACACATAAAAACTATAAAAGGTCACTGTAAGAACTCACAAAATCCCCATTTTTAGGCATCAAATGTGTTGTACTTTGATAGCACATCAACACCCTCAACTTAGAATTGTTGCTTGTCCTCAAGCGATGACTCAACCTACGCAGACAAAGAGAAATACATAACAACTATATCGGCATATATATCAACTCCTCAGGTTTAGGTATCCATAGCCCTTTTTTAAAATAGGATTTCGAGGTTATTCAGCAAAACAAGGACACAACGATACATCTGGTAATCAAACTATGGTAAGCTAAGGAGTATCAACCTTACACAATCACTGGTATAGTCATATGCTAGTCAAGTAGTGCAAATTCTCTTACCAGTAAGAAGTCTCATACACTCACTCAAAAGTATTTAGAATTCAGGGACTGAGAAAACATTCTCACTCTTCACAATTGAAATTCATGAATAATGACTAACACTATAGGCTTGCCCTCATACTCATCTTTCAGCTTGGTGACAAAGTGGATTTGGATCACTTTAGCACTTAAGAGCTTGTAACATAGGTTCATGGTGCTTTGGTGTGGCATTTTAGGCATTTAGTGACTAAAGGCTATCCTTGAACCATGCTTACCAACACTTTTACCTTCACATGCCATCCAATTTCACTAATTCCTCCTTATTCCACCATATTAAAGCTTTTCTTGGGCTGCTCTTTCACTTTTTAAAGTGTGCCTCAGTTTCAAACTCATTTTTGCACATCTTTTTAGATCAAGGCACTTTTTCTTTTCTTTTTCTTCACCAGGCTCATGATTAATCATTTTCTTTCTTTTCACACCAACTAACCACCTCATTTTTGTTACTTTACCACAATAAGGGCCACCCTCAACTTAGGCTTTTAGCCTAAGGTGAAGTACACAATATCTATATCTTAAACTAGGGCCACCAATGTAGCACCCTCAACTTAGGCTTGTAGCTTCAATCAAGGTTCACATGTTCAAGGATATATTATCAGGGTATTTCATAAAATAAGGTTAAGTCAGCAAGGTGTCAAGAAAGAATGAGTGCATGAGAAAAATAAGTTTAATTCAGTAAGGTGTCAAGAAAGAATGAGTGCATGAGAAGCTCAAACATTCGGAACAAGGGATCCACTAGTTCATTTGGTAGGCAACTTAGGCAAAAATGGGCTTCCTATCGGAATAAAAGCCTAAGATGACCTCCAAATCAACTAAGCACTGCACCAAGCTTAGGGTTCGAGGGCAAGTTCTGAGTCCATATATGATACATGAATGCATCCAAATAAGCTCACAACACACACAGCATTGCACACACAATCAAGTATAGAATCACAAGTCATGCTTCAAGCCACAGCTTACCCTCATAATATCAAAACAAACATTGCCAAATGCTCAAAATGTACAAGTGCATCAAAAACCACAATCGAAAAAAAAATTTGAGGGTACCAAATTTTTATCAAAATTTAGAGAACATTACAGAACTACATATATGCCAATAAGTAACATTACTATGCATTCACAATTTATTTACACATTCTAAAACATGCCTGCTCAACAAGAATTTAAGCATCCACGAGGAAAAAAAATCCCAGCAAGAAAATCTTGGGATTAAAAATAGGGAAAGTTATGGACTTGAGGCTACTCAAACTTCACTTTAATCCATAACTTCCATCACCCCACCAAAAGATGATACTTTTTCCTCAAAGTAAAGGCAAGAAGAAAGAGGTGCAAGGGGCGTACCTTGGGTTGCCGCCTAGGAAGCACCTGATTTAATATCGCGGCATGACAAAAAGCTTTTGCAGTCATGCCTCTTAGAGGTCCCAATCTTCCACTTTTTTGCCCTCTACCATGTCATCCATATACCTTTTTACCCTCTGTCCATTGACTTTGAATGTTTTTCCATCCCTACTCTCGAACTCAATAGCACTATGGTTAAAAATACGCACAACTCTTAAAGGTCCCATCCACTTAGATTTTGAGTTTTGCAGGAAACCACCTTATCCAAGAGTTGTAAAGTAATACCATGTCTCCCGGGGCAAACTAGTGATCTTCAATTCTGCGATCATGCTGAACCTTTATTCATTGATTGTACAAAGCAGAGCTATCATAGGCTTGTAGTTTAAACTCATCAAGATCATTTACTTGCATCAACCTAGAGGTTGCAGCTTCATTCCAATCTAGATTTAGTTTCTTCAGTGCCCACAGTGCTTTTTGTTCAAGTTCAACCAATAAGTGGTAGGCCTTTCCAAATGCCAATTGATAAGGAGACATTCCTATTGGAGTTTTGAAGGAAATCTGGTAGGCCCATAAAGCATCATCTAACCTTCTTGACCAATTAGTATGATTCACATTCACTGTTTTGGATAAGATTTGCTTTATATCCCTATTTGATAATTCCACTTATCCACTTGTTTGGGGATGATGCAAGGTTGCCACAAGATGCTTCACACCATATCTTTCAAGGAGGGCTTTGAACAGTCGGTTGCACAAATGAGAACCTCTATCACTGATAATTGCCCGACGCGTACCAAACATGGAAAAGATACTTTTTCGGAGAAATTCTATAATACACTTACCCTCATTGTTTGGTAGCGCTATTGCCTCCACCCATTTGGAGACATAATCAACTGCAATGAGAATATACTTATTACCATGCGATCTAACAAATGGCCCCATAAAATCAACGTCCCAAATATCGGATAGTTCGATGACAAAAATAGGATTTAGGGGAAGTTCATGCCTTCATGAAACTCCCTCCCTCTCTTTGACATCTGTTACACGAACTTACATAATCATGGGCGTCCTGATGAATAGATGGCCAATAGTCGCCACACTGCAACAACTTACAAGCCATTCGAGATCAACTATGATGGCCACCCACCAATGAAAAGTGACATGCTTCAAGAATGCTCATCATCTCTACTTATGGAACACATCTATGGATGATCCCATTAGCACAAATACGAAACAAATATGACTCATCCCAGAAGATCTTCTTTACATCATGCATAAACTTGTGACATTGATGGGTATTCAAATCATGGGGCATTACATCACTTACCAAATAGTTATCATAGTCTGCAAACCAGGGTATAAGATCATGTGACGCTGCCAGAACTCCTTCATCAAGGAATGAGTCATTTATGTCAAGTCCATTATCAAATTTCACCGTAGTCTCATCTTCCAATCTAGAAAGGTGATCAACAACCTGGTTTTTTGACCTTTTTCTATCAATCACATCAAAATTGAATTCCTGCAAGAGAAGTAACAACCTAATCAATCTTGGCTTTGTATCCTTCTTTACCATCAGATATTTGAGCGCCATATAATCTGTGTGCACAATCACTTTAGCTCCGAACAAGTATGAACGAAATATTTCAAATGCAAGCAATTTTTGTTCGATCACGGTGTAATTCTTTTAAGCCACATTAAATGCTTTCCTGGCATAATAGATTGAGTGTAGGACTCTCTCTCTTCATTGCCCCAACACCACACCGAGTGAAACCCCACTCGCATCACACATTAGCTCAAATGGTTGTGACCAATCTGGAGCTACAATAATAGGCCCTGTGGTTAGCCTTCTTTTCAATTCATCGAAGGCGTGCATGTATGCATAACCAAACACAAACTTCACATCTTTTTCTCAAAACTTACACAAGGGTTGTGCAGTCTTGGAGAAATCCTTTATGAAATGACGGTAGAATTCGTCATGACCTAGAAAACTTTCGATACCTTTTACTGAATTTGGTGGTGGCAATTTTTATATTACCTCAATTTTTGCTTTATCCATCTCAATTCCCTTGCCCGAAATTCTGTGACCAAGCATGATGCCCTCCTTGACCATAAAATGACATTTTTCCCAATTTAGCACCAAGTGGATCTTGACATATCTCTACAACATATCATGCAAAAGCAAAATCCCTTTTTCAAACAATTGGCCAACGAAACTGAAGTCATCCATGAACACCTCAATAGTGTTTTCAACCATATTCGAAAAGATAGATATCATGCATCTGTAAAATATGGCTAGCATTGCAAAGTCCAAAGGGCATTCTCTTTAATGTGAAAGTACAATAGGGGCAGCTGAACATTGTCTTCTCCTAATCCTCAGGTGCAATAACAATTTGATTATACCAGGAATACCCATCAAGGATACAGTACGATCCCTTTTCTGCTAGTCTATTGAGCATCTGATCCATGAAGGGCATAGGAAAGTTATCCTTCTTAATAGGAGCATTTAATTTTCTATAATCCATGCATTCTCTCCACTCGGTGACTGGTCTCATGGGGATCAACTCGTCCTTTGCATTAGGCACCACTGTGATGCCTCCCTTCTTTGGAACACACTATACTAGACTCACCCACTCACTGTCGGCAATTGGGTAGATTACTCCTATGTCTAACCACTTGATGATCTCTTTCCTCATAATGTATTGAATTAGAAGGTTCAAACGCCTTTGATGCTCGATATTCAGTTTGTAATCCTTGACTAGATGAATCTTATGAGTGCATATCCTAGGGGGTATGCCAATGATGTCCGCAATTGTCCACCAAATGACTCTCTTGTACTACTTGAGAGCTGACACTAGGGCTTCTGTTTGAGATTCACTTAAATCTACTACAATGATAACAGGTAATGCACTATTTTCTCCAAAGTAGGCATAATTCAGATGCGATGGTAATGCCTTTAAATCTAACTCTGGTGGAACTTCTACAGAAGACTTTGCAGATAGCATCTCCCTATTGCATAAGTCCAATTCTAACCTTTCTTACCGCCTCAGCCCAATTGACATCCCAAGAGCATTTACCATTTCCTCATAATCAAGAAAGTTGTCACCATCAAAGTTCATCAACACAGCTGCCAAAGGGTCAACACCAAGCCTTAGTTCTATTGGAATTTTGTCTCCATCATCTTCGTCAAATGAAATCATTGAGATGACTTGGAACTCCAAACTCTTCCTATCCTACTGACCCACTTGAAACACCACTGCTTCTTCGCTAAACCTAAAAGTAAGTAGATTCTTCTCCATATCTACTAATGCTCTTCCTGTGGCTAAGAAGGGTCTTTCCAAAATTATTGGAACTGCAAAAATCAACCTCACAGTCAAGTATAACAAAATCTACAGAAAATATAAATTTTTCTACCTTTACCAACATATAATACAAGATCACCATAGGCCTCTTGACTGTTCTTTCTTCTATTAACAACCACATATTTGTAGGAACAAGGCTTCCCAAACCAAGCTTCCTAAATATGGAAAAAGGCATTAAGTTGATGTTGGCTCCCAAATCATACAGTGCTTTAGCAAACACTAGTTCTCCTATAGTGCATAGTATGGTGAATGCACCCACGTCATCACGCTTTTGCACTAATGACTTTGTAGTGATGGCACTACAACATTGAACGTTTCTGGAGAGGTCTTGCCTCACTTTTAGCTTCTTTGTTACTAGATCTTTCATCCGTTTGGCATGTCTTGGCATCCTCTCAAGGGCTCAGCCAAAGGAAGGTCTACTGATAATTTTTTAAGCATTGCAAAAGATTGTTCAAACTTACCTTCCTCCTTTCTCTTTCCAAACTTTTGAGGGAAAGGAGGAGGGGCCCTAGGAAAGGTTTTATACTTCTTTGGTTGCATTTCTATATTGCATGCATAGCTTCCTGCATTTATTCTCTTCTTGTGGTTTTCATTTTTCACTTTTCGCATAGAGGGATCTCTTTGTGATCTTGCTACTCCGAGTCATCACCGCTATCCAATGCCCTTCATTCATAGGATTTTGAACCGTATTGCTCGACAGGGTGCCCTTTTGGTGTTGGTTCAACGATGAAGACACTTGTCGAATTGTTGTTCAAGTTGCTTGATTGCCAAAGAATGAGATTCTATTTTCTGATTTATGATTGAAATATTGGTCTTCATCCCCTTCAAAGCCTCATCATGGTGATCCGCCCTCTTCAATAATTAATCAAACATTTCGTCAATCCTCAAACCACTTGATTCTGTATCACGGTTATATGGTGGCACTTAGGCACCATTCCTATAGCCTTCTCTTCCACCCCATTCTGCGCCTGACACTCTCTCTCTTTCATAGTATCCACCCCTATTATCTCTGTATGTCCCCTCTCGATTGAAGTTCCGACCTTGATTCCCGAAACCTTGCCTCCAATAATCCGAGTTGGATCCTTGGGGGTCGTTTCAAAAATTCATCGCTTGGTTACTTACAAAGCATGCATCCCCATCAAAGAATTGATCATTATAAACTGGAGTCCTTGGTGGTTGATGGATTACCGCTTGCACATTTGCTTGATTTTTTTTAACCAAGTCCATGCTCGTACGGAGTTGAGCAAGTTTTTCCATAATCTCTACATTCACCTTTGCTTGCCCATTATTTGTGGTAACCGCCCAAGAGCTCTTTGTTATACCCCTCTCACTTTGGCCCCATGCTCGGTTGATCTTCACTACTTGTTCCATTCTTTCAGCAACAAGTTCAAACGGTCTATCAAGAAAAACACCTCACATGATCGTGTTGGCACATGCTTTGCTATTATCTTCAAGTGCTCTATAAATGATCTCGACCAAAGTATCATCAACAATCTTATGATCGGGGACCATTCTCAAGCATTTGGTGAATCTCTCCCATATAGTGCTAAGAGAGTCTCCAGGCAATTGCTCAAAGTTGTTAATTTGGTCCTTAAGCTTCAGTTTCTTCGACCTTGGGAAATATCTTTTCAGAAACACCCTCTGTAGCTCAGCCCAACTCGTGATGGTACCCCGAGGAAGCTTAGACAACCATATAGCTGCAATGCCAGTCAATGACAATAAAAACACCCTTAATCTAACAACATCAATAGAAATATTTTGTGTCCTCATGATACTTTTGCAAACAAAGACAATATTTAGGAGATGACGGTGGGGATCCTCTGATGGTAGCCTTGTGAATAGACTGTGGTTTTGGAGCATCTGGAGCAATCCACTTGAGACTGTGATTTTACTATCTTCCGGTAGAAAGGGCAGTACTATAGAGCCAGTCACATCCATCGCCATTGGGTTCAGTCGGTATTAGTTCCAACCATAAGCGTTTCTATTGAAGTCCCTAAACTGTGGTCTGTTATCCCTTGGTAGATTCTACTCTCTTCTTATATCCTCATCATTCAGATTTATCTCCTCCTCAACCGCAACATCTTGGTTCACTTGAGCCATTCTTCTAAAAAGTCTATAGATCTCTAAATTTATCAGAGCTAAAGGTTCACCTTGACTCATTGTGCTCGGCATATAACCTGGCACTCCCTGCAAGTAAATTCAAACAACAAAACAAAAGACAAAAGTAAAATACACAAGATTCTAAAAATCAATACCACAATTAACTAATCGTGAACTCAAGTCAAAACCTAGTTGTATTCCCCGGTGATAGCACTATAATTTTTGATTGATGGTCACGCTCCAATAAGAGAATGGTCACTATCAGTAATTAACCTAACCGAGGTTAGGGTCGAATCCACAGGGAATATAGGGCTTGACTACAAAATTGTAATCCCCATGGCTTGTTGACTCAAATTCCCTAGATAACATAACTACAGTTGGTGAATCGCATATAGGACAGTAACATAGGTTCTTCCAGCCCTCTTGTGAAGGTGAAGTTCGAATTTTACCATGGCACTTGGTCGGCTACCATGGCGTGCCAACTAACTATTACCTATTGTCCCAGACAACCTCCCCTTGGTCAGGTTTGGTCGATTAGATGGGAACACATCAACTGAATCTTGTCATCTACTTTCCTTTTCCTATTCATCACTACCTTAGTCGGGATCGTGATAGTAGGCAGGGTTTGGTGTTGGCCCCTACCAAATAACATTAATAGCGAAGAAAAATAGACAATACACGCAAAACCCCAATCATAAAAATGAACAAAACATGGTTCCCACAACCCCAAGTTGTGGGTGCTTAGCTACTCATGGCTAAGATAAAACACATAAAAATGGAAGTAATAGGTGTAGTTCAGAATTTTACCAACTCCAATGAAAGTGAAGACACCCAAATTGCAAACCCACAAGCTTGATAAATTCCAAAGTGTGTAGCACAAGATTTGCAACCCCAAAATGGGTTTTCAAAGGGAAAATAATAATCTAAGTTGAAATCCTAAAATATTCTTAGGAGAATATTTTATAGCTCAAAGACAAAAGCTAATATTTACAAATGTCAACTCTTGTCTCTCTCTCTCGTCCTCCTCTCTCAAAAACCTAACATAAACTATTTGTAGTATGTACAAAACAACCCTAAAATTTATGCAGAAAAGACAGCTAGCATCTGATAAATTTCACAGTTATGACTCGTAGGATGGCCTTCGAGTCATAGTCGGGGTCTCGTATTAGGATCTTGGTATCTTGGACTGAACTGGTACGACCAATAGGTACTAGTCGTTGCTTGAGCTATGACTTGCATGTTGGTCTCATAGTCTTGGTCTTCAATTTTTGGTCCAACATTTTAGTTCTCTAATTCTTGTTACGAGTCCACTTGTACGAGCCATAGTGTGCCTTACAACTCATAGGCTGGGCTCATAAGAGTGATCCTCAGTTGGAAGATTTCTAAACTTTTGGTCTCTAATTCCTGTTATGATACCACCCTGTGACTCATAGTATGAACCATAACTCGTAGGATAGATTCGTAACATTGACCTTCACTTGGCAGATTTCTGAACTTTTGATCCCTGTTCCTACTACGACATACCCTACGACTCGTAGGTGCGCTCGTATGGCCTATGCTTTACCAAAATCTGTAACTTTTTTTCAAAATCATGCCAACCTAACTTTTCTGCAATATGAACTCAAAAACACACAAAAACTATAAAAGGTCGCTTTAAGAACTCATATAATCCCTTGTTTTAGGCATCAAATGTGCTCTATTTTGACAGCACATCACTTCCTCGATCACTTCTTCCTTCAAGAGTGGAGAGAGGTAAAGGTCGAGGAGTTTTTTGAAACAAGAAGGTCTAACAGTTAAGGAGTACAGCCTAAAATTTAACCAATTATCTAGGTATGCCCCATAGATGGTCCACGATATGAGAGCGAGGATGAGGAAATTCGTATGTACATTGGGTAGACAGGTGAAAAGGGAGTGCAAGGTGGAATTGTCGATCCCATGTATGAATATCTCCAAGATGATGGTTTATGACTAGAAGAGTGAGGAAGATAAGAAGAAGGACAGATAGGAGCATCTGAATAAGAAGGCCAGGTCAGTAGGGCTTGAGCCCAGCCAAATCAAGCAGGGTAAGGGAGATAAGTCCTATTTCTAGAAGAGGTTCTCTAGCTATGCACCATCTTCAGCTAGTGCAAAAACCCCGAGCCAAAGGTATGACCACAAGTCCCAAGGTCAGCGAAATATTAGGGCACAGGGTGTACAATCTCAAGCCAGTGCGACTCTAGGCTAAAAAAGGAAGCCACCTTTTGGGATATATGGCTGGATGCATTCGGGGGAATATAGAGATGGAGGGAATAGTTGCTACAACTGTGGACAATTGGGCCATTTTCAGAGGAAGTGTCCAGTGTGGGGAAATAAGGTTCAGTCATCTACCACAGCACCACTAACAAGTGGTAACTAGAGAGATTCGACACTAGGGGCAGGCGGTAGGGCAAACCGTCTATATCCAATTCTTTACCTTTTCTTGCTATGCTTTACTTCATTCGGTGCAACTTGTTCTTTTATGATGCCATATGTGGTGAGTAGATTTGAAATTCTTCCTGAGTGCTTGTTTAAGCTGTTTTCTATTTCCATCCTGTTTATAAGGCCATCCGAGATGAGAGAATCTAAGGGATTATGTGGTATCCATTTATCATAGGGATATCCTCGTTGATTTGATTGAGTTAGAGAAGGTTGATTTCAACGTGATCCTTCACATGGACTGGCTTCATGCCTGCTATACTGCAATTGATTGTCAAACCTGGACTGTCAAGTCCCAACTTTTGAATAAGCCTGTTATTGAGTGAAAGGGAGATTTTATTGTGCCAAAGGATAAGTTTATTTCTTACCTCAATTCCTGAAGACTGATCTATAAGGGATGTATCTACCACCTCATGCGAGTTAAGTCTGATGATGTTAAGCCCCCTACTCTTTAGTCTATCCCCATTGTGAGTGAGTTTCCGGATTTGTTTCCTGAGGATCTGCCTGGAGTCCCTCCTGATAGGGAGATCAACTTCAGAATTGATGTTCTTCCTGACACCTATCCTGTTTTTATTCTGCTATATAGAATGGCCCCTGCAGAGTTGGAAGAGTTGAAGAAGCAGTTGAGGGATTTGTTAGAGAAAGGATTTATAAGGCCGAGTGTCTCTCCATGGGGTGCTTCTTTCTTGTTCGTGCGAAAGAAGGATAGTTCTTTTAGGATGTGTATTGACTAATGTTAGTTGAATAAGGTTATAGTCAAGAATAAGTATCCCCTTCCGAGGATTGATGACTTGTTTGACCAATTTCAGGGTGCTACTATTTTCTCCAAGATAGACCTCACATCAGGCTATTATCAATTGAAAGTGAGATAATGTGACATCTCGAAGATGGATTTTCGAACCTAATATGGTCACTTCAAGTTCCTAGTGATGTCTTTTGGGTCGACAAATGCACCTGCAGCCTTTATGGACCTTATGAACAGAGTATTAAGACAATAACTTTGACATATTTGTGATCATGTTCATTGACGATATTCTGGTGTAGTCCAGATATGAGGAGGAGCATGTCAATCACCTTAGGATCATTTTACAGACACTCAGTGTAAAGAACCAGATATTGTATAGCTGATGTGATGCTTAGAATTTGGTTCCAGAAAGTTTTGGACCAAGGAGACACCTTATGGAAGCCTCAATGAGATGTGTGACCCCTATATTGGACCTCTAAATTAGTTTAAACTCCTTTATTACTGTTCTTTCTTATTCATAACACTTAGTGTCTTATTTACTCGCTCAAACGCTTTTCAAATTCTCTTTTCGAACTCTAACCGGGGGATTCTCATGGACCTCCAAGCGCAATCTAAGTTCACTTTCAAGCCATCAATTCAAGCTTATTTGTGTTGTTTAATGTCATGACCCAATCCTAGGACCTTGATGTGACACAGCACAAGGGAAACCCAATGGGACCCCAAGCAAGCCTATTAACATATCATTGCACATTCTTGGTCGCAAAGCAGTAAAACAAAACAAAAGAGTAAAGATAGGGATAACCAGGGCTAAGGGACATCATTCAAATCATAACAACAAAAGTCGAGAGAGAGAGAGTCAAAGCTTATAACATTATACGTGACATATCCAACAACACCTCTACTACATTGATAAGAGCGGAGCCCAAGACAAGCAACAGGGCTCACCCTCATAGTAAACATTTACATAAAAGAAAGATAGTCTTAGAATATATGAGACAATAAGCAACGTCCTCAGAATGGAGGACTCACTAACAAGCTTGAGTGGACTCGTACTAGCCACGTGGATAGGGATGCTCAAGCGGGGCTCCAGTTCCTACATGGTGATATCATGTAGGCATAGAGTATGTGTTAGTACGTTTGAATATACTAAGTATGTAGGATGCAATGCAACAAGTGATAAGGACCATAATCAAAATGCATAACATAGGCAATGAATAAGCATATAGCAATATAGCCTGTATGAATGATGCTTAAAGTAAAACCATGGTTATATCAAACATAATCCATATGTAAGGAAAGACCACTTTAGTGCAAATCCAAGGCCTACCACCTCCTTGGAGAGGAACATGAGGTACAAACCCCTTCATGTAGTTAATGAGGTACAAACTCCCTAACGTGGTTGATAGAGTACAAGGCCCCCCACATGGTTATCAAGGTACAAATCCCTTGACGTGGTTGCACAGGCCTGCCACCTCCCGAGTGAGGTAATCGAGGTACAAACCTCTCGACAAAGTTACCCGAGCCTATAACCTCCCGAGTGAGGCTTAGTCATTTTCCCAACATCATAGACATAATATAATATACATACATTCCTTTCATCATTGTATAGTCATTCAACTCATAAGACACGTATTGAGTCTTCAATTCCTCAAGAAAACCATAACCGGACATTTTATTGAACACTTGGCGGGTGTGTAGTGATAGTGTAAAATCATGCAATTCAAGAGTGTAATCATGGTAGAAAATGCCATGTAAAACTATCAGTAGATACATGGTAACACACTCAAGCAATATACATCAAAACTCTTCATCAAATCTCACATTAGAACTTAGAATTATAGCTTCAAACATGCTAAAAAAGTCACAATTTCATGAAACCCTAACATAATATACAGTGAAATTCATAATAGATGAGACCTATGATTAAATCAACTTTAAAACATACAATTGTAGGTAAAAGAGAGCTTGGGTATCATGGTTGCAAGGAACTGATAAAAGAAACCCACATACCTTAGCTTTGGAGAATAGCTTGATAAAGATTGGAGATGGATACTTGAAGCTTCAGCGAGAACCTTGATATCCGAATGAGTTTAGAGACTTGATTTTAGAAGATGAAATATTGACTAAGTGTTTGAGTGAGTATTTGGGAATGTCTTGAATGATATGAGGGTGAAATAAGGCTAAGTATAGGTAATTCCATACATGGGAACACTTAGGCCCAAGATCGAAAGACTTGGACCATGATAGAAAAACTGGACAAAATTTACATTGTAGCGTTCCCTTTGTGCGTCATTCTAAGGGCGCAAAAATCTCTTTAGAAATCAATTTTCATGAATTTTAAATTGTGATTCGCTTGCTCTATAGAGGTTAGACCCATTGCCCCCTCAATTTGACCTCCTAAACAAGAATGTGAAGTCGGATTTTTGATATTGCGCATGGATTTTGAGATATATAGAAATTACAATTCTAAGCACTTTCGAGCCATATTTCAAGCACTTTTTGGGCTCGTTTCATTTAAGGACATCATGGGTCTCCTACATCATGCCATTTTCAAAGGAATCCTATTAGCTAAGTTCTTCACAAGTACTGATAGAAGGGTCAACTTTAAAGAATCATATCTTTTTGAACTGGGTGGCCCATCACCAATAAAATTAAAGTTCTTTGAATTATCTTTCCAACGCACTTGATTTCACCTCATTTGGAGTTTGGATGAAGAAGTTATGCCTATTTTCGTAAAGCTCTGCTGTGCTGTGTTGTCAACATTATTCTAAGGCAAGCCACATGGGAACCCATACGGGCCGTGTGGCATCCCACGAACTGTGTGGATGTGCCATTATAAAATTTCTTCCCGAAATTATATTTAAGTGTGGAATCATGTCTTGTACGCTTTTACGGCCCCTATGCATGACTGTGAGCTTAAACGAACAATTTTTTAGGGATAAGTAAAAGGGTAGGGACAGGCTCACTAGCCGTGAGGCTAGCTGTGGAGCTCTCTTTCCATCCAAAATTTCTTTAAATGAGGGGACACAGGAAGTCACACGGACCGTGTGACTCCGCACGGCTCGTGGTGTCTTCCGTATAGGTGAACTTTGCCTTCTTATTTTTTTAAGTGTAGAAGTCAAGTTCCAACTTCCAAAATTTTTGGTAAGTGAGGGTTCATGGACAAGTTCATGGACTGTGTAATGCCACATGGGCTATATATGCTCTCTTGAAGTGGTGATGTTTGCAATTTTCCATTGCATCTTATTAATAACATTTTCGTAAATTTTATTTTATCCTAATGACTTTTTGGGACTTCCTATGCTATCTTAAGGTTTCCTAATAACCTAAAACCCTATTTCTAGTATTCAAATCATTCCTCTCATTTGAAAAGAAACTCTCAAATTCTCTTAAAAACACCAACCAAAACCCCAATAACAATTCAAAAAAACACAAGAACAAGTTTTGGATTTCAAGAACCCACTCCAAGCTTCAAGTCACCTTCAAGTTTACTCCAAGAAATTTGAAGCTCTAGGTATGTGAGCTTCATTCATGGGGTCCTTCCACCCATGAAGCCAAACCTTTCCTCTCTATAAGATTTCATGATTTTGAGGTTAAATCTTTTATAGGTATTTCCTATTTTTATTCCTATGCATGAAATATGTTGGTAACTTGTTGAATATCAAATTTTAAATGATTTTCATGGCACCCAAAATAAGGGTTTTATTACTATGTTAGTGGGTTGAATTACAAGACTTTAACATGAGTTTATTTTACTCTTTCTTGTCTATATATTAATATTGCATGATTTTGAGCAAGTGTCCATGTACCCACCATGTGTTTGCCAAAATTACATGACAAGAATTCTTAAGTTGTTGATGAACTATTGCATCATTTATAAGTCAAGTGTTTTCATGATAATAATGGGCTCCCAAGCATGTGTTAACCTCATGAAAGGTTTCTATGATTTACAAGTAATAATTTGAGCCTTACTCTATGAGTATACCCTCTTGTGAGCAAATTATGTCTATTGAAAGGGTCAAGTATGATTACCATTTTACCCTCATGTTCAAGTTAAGCTTACTAGTAGGGGTGAAGCATGTGAATAAGCTATTCATGTCATGTTGTCATGTCTCTTACAAGTTATTCATATTATAATTAAAGTTATGATTATTTCAAGTATTCCGTGGAATTAGACTTAGCACCGATTGAGGCTTAAGGTAGGGGCTCGAAGCAAGGGGTCCTTATATAAAATCTTAAGTCTCTAAACCATGTGCCACCATAGGATTATATTATTTCTCTAAAAGGGCTTTACTAGTGGATCCATCTAGCTTATGTTTCCCCTCAAGTGGGATCAAGTATGGATTACCTTGGCAAGTAGATGACCCCTTTCCGAAGGGGTGTCATGCTTTGAAATTCCAAGTAGTAACGTGCTTCATCTTATATGTCAGTTAAGGTTTCCTCCCACATATATATGACATCTTATGCAAGTTGCTGATTTTCATACACGTTTTACTACAAGCATTACATGTCATATTGCTATTATATCCATTGAATGTGATTATGCATCTTGATTAATATGGCTTACGTCTTTGTTGCATTGCACCTCGCATAGATAGTACATTCCAAGTACTAACATATACTCTATGCCTATATGTTATCACCATATAGTTACCGGAGCTCCTATTAATCATCCTCATCCATGTAGCCAGACAAATTCTTGAAGGCTACTATTGGTGAGTCCTCTACTCCAGGGATGATAGGCCACTTTACTTTCATGCATTATTTCAGACTTGTCTAATCTTTGAAATTTATTGTTTGAGGGTGAGCCTAGGGAATGTCTTAGCCCCAGCTCTATTCATAAGTAAAGGTGATGTTGGATAATATGTTGGTCATGTTTTATCGAGCTTGACTCCTTTATGACTTCGCTGTTATGACAGACTCCCTTAGTCCCACTTCCCATTTAACTATTTAATTTTGATTGTTGTTTTATTGTTTCCACAATCAAGGATATGTGTATGATATTTTAAGAGGCTTGTTTGGGGTCCCTTCAGCTTCCCCATTCACAATGTCACGCCTAGGCCCTAGGCTTAGGTCGTGGCAAGCTTGGTATCAAAGCACTAGGTTTATAAATGGTCCTCAAAAATCCAACACACCGCTTCAAGTAGAGTCTTATTCATGGTTGTTAAGTGCACCACAACTATGAATAGGAGGTTATGAGGTATTTTAGGAAAAAAGTTTACTTCTTCATGATTTATGTCGTTCTTTAGGATTAAAAGTAAGGCTTCCTTCCCTCATGGGTGATCTTTGTTTCTTTTAGTTCATATCACTACCAAGAGGAAGACTACGAAGGGCCAATATACCAGAGGAAATACCAGCTCAATCGGCTCCTCAAGCTTCCCAAGATGGAAGGGATGTGCAAGTTGATAAGGACTTTTTGGTTAGACATGTGGAATTGGCTAAGCATTTTATTTGAAAAATTATACACCATGTTGTCCTATGCTATGACCAAACCAATTGAATTAGGGGACCCAAGATCCTCATGCTCTTACTCCGGCCTCAAGAGTGAGTAACTTTACAAGGATGAACCCTTTGGAGTTTCATGGGTCTAAAACGGAGGAAGATCCCCAAGAGTTTATTGATGAGGTGTATAAGGTGCTTGATATCATGGGGGTGAATTCAAAGGAGTAGGCGGAACAAGTGACCTATCAACTCAAAAGTGTTTCCCAAATTTGGTTTGCCCAATGGAAATTAGAGAGGGAAAACAATGATTTCATTCCTTGGGAGGAGTTCAAGGTCGCCTTTTTCAACCGATTCGTCCCTAGTTTGTTGAGAGAGGTAAAAATGATGGAGTTCATGAATCTCAAGCAGGGTTCCATGAGTGTGAATGACTATGCCCTCAAATTCAACAAGCTTTCAAAGTATGCTCCTCTCTTGGTTGTCGATCCTAGGATAATAATCAACAAGCTTATGTTGGGGGTGTCCGACTTGGTGAATGAAGAGTGCCGTACTGCTATGCTTATGGGTACTTATCTTGGTTCATGACATATGCCAAACAACTTGAGGGGTAGAAGCTTAGGAAGAGGAGAAGCGAGCAATCCAAGAGAGCTCAGTTTGATAGTGGTTTCCAAGGTGCCAAGGTTGGCCACTTCCAACAAGGTCACAAATTACAAGGCCAAGGGTCCTCTAATGCACCAAACAAGAGGTTTTCTAATGATGGGGTGTCTAACCCCAGATTTCAAGGTAGTAATGGTGGGATGACTAATCCTAGGTGCCAAAAGTGCAGGAGGAATCATGGTGGTCTATGCTTGAAGGACAATAATGCAAGCTATGGTTGTGGTAAAGTGGGTCACAAGATTCTTGATTTCCCCTATGCTCAAAACAAGGGTAGGGATGGTCGTTCTCAGGGCCAAAGTGCTAATGTGGGCCAAAGGGAAAAAGGAGGCTAACAAGGGAGTGCTCCAAGGCATAATTGGTCCTATGCTCTCTAAGGAAGGCAAGGAGTGGATGAGGTGCCCAATGTTGTTACTGGTATGTTAAAGGTTTTTTATTATGGTGTGTATGGTTTAGTAGATCCGGGTGCTACTCTTTCTTTCATTACTCCTTTTTTGTTGCCAATAAGTTTCATATGTGTCCCAAATTATTGTGTGAACCTTATGAGGTGTCTAACCCTGTTGATGAGTCCATTATTGCTAGAAGGGTCTATCAGGGTTGTCACGTGTCTATATTGTATAAGATCTTTCCTTGTGAATTTGTTGAAGTTGACATGGTGGACTTTGATATTATTCTTGAGATAGATTGGTTACATGCATATCATGCTTCCGTGGATAATAGAACCTATAATGTTAGGTTTGAAATTCCTAATGATCCCGTCTTTGAGTGGGAGAGTCATAATGTGGTGGTTAAGGGTAAGTTTATTTCTTGTCTTAAAGCCCGAAAATGGATTTCTAAGGGTTGCATTTATCATCTTGTAAGGGTTGGGGATGTTGAGTCTAAAGTTCTCCCTATTGAGTTGGTTCCAGTGGTCAATAAGTTTCTTGATGTTTTTCTCGATGAGCTTCCTAGTATTCCTCATGAAAGAGAAATAGACTTTGGTATAGATCTCCTCCCCGATACACAACCCATTTCCATTCTCCCTTACCATATGGCCCTAGCGGAGTTGAAGCACCAATTGAAGGATTTGTTGGAGAAGGGTTTCATAAGGCCTACTAAGTCACCTTGGTTGAACCGGTGTTGTTTGTAAAGAAGAAAGATGGTCCACTTAGAATGTGCATCGACTATCGGCAATTCATTAAGGTCACCATAAAGAATAAGTATCTTTTACCAAGAGTAGATGACTTATTCGATCAACTACAAGGGGCTAGTCACTTTTCTAAGATTGATCTTCGATCTGGATATTACCAAGTGTGGGTGAGGGAGTGTGATATTCCTAAATGGCTTTTCGAACTAGATATGGGCACTTTGAATTTGTGGTGATGTCTTTTAGCTTGACTAATGCACCGGCAATATTTATGGATCTCATGAATAGGGTATTTAACCCTACCTTAATATGTTATTGATAGTCTTCATAGATGATATATTGATTTAATCTCGAAGTGAAGCAGAGCATGTGATCATTAGAGGGTGGTGTTGCAGATTTTGAGGGATGAGAGGTTGTTTGCTAAATTTGAAAAATGAGAATTTTGTTGAAAGAAGTTGCATTCCTAGGGCATTTATTGTCGGGTGATGGAATTAAAGTAGATTCTAAGAAGACGGAAGTGATAAGGAATAAGCCTAGGCCTTTGACTCCGATGGATATTAGGAGTTTCTTGGGTTTGGCAGGGTACTATTGGAGGTTTGTGAATCGTTTCTCTTTGATTGCCTCCCTTATGACCAAATTGACACAAAAGAAGGAAAATTTTTTTTGCACCGATGAATGTGAAAGGAGTTTTCAAACTTTGAAAGAAAAGCTTATCTCCACTCCTATTTTAGCTTTACCGGAAGGGCTAAGAGGGTTTGTGTCTTATCGTGATGCCTAAAGGATTGGTATGGGGTGTGTATTGATGCAAAATGGTAAGTTTATAGCATATGCTTCCTGGAAACTAAAGGTGCATGAGCATAATTATCCCACCCATGACCTTGAATTAGCGGTCGTGGTTTTGCTTTGAAAATATGGTGACATTATTTATATGGGGTTCATGTAGATGTATTTACTGACCATAAGAGTCTCTAATATGTGCACACAAAGGGATATTAACTTGAGGCAAAGAAGGTGGCTAGAGCTTCTTAAGGATTATGATATGAGTATGCACCATCATCCCGGCAAAGCTAATGTTGTGGTCGATGCTCTAAATAGAGTGTCCATGAGTAGTCTAGCCCATATTGTTGATGGTAACAAGAAGGTGGCTAGAGAAGTGCACTGGTTGGATAGGTTGGGAATTAGGTTGAACAAAGTTGAAAATAGAGGTGTGGTGATTATTGATGGTTCCAAATCTTCTTTGATCGAAGAGGTCAAGTCCAAACAAGACCTTGATCCCGCCTTGCCAGAATTGAAAGGTTTGATAACGAATGGTGAAGTGGAGGTTTTCTGCTAAGGAGGAGATGGTGTACTTAGGCACCAAGTAGGCTATATGTGTATAATGTTGATGACTTGAGGGAGTTGATTTTTAAAGAGGCACATAACTCATCCTACTCTATTCACCCACGTTCCACAAAACTGTATAGAGACTAGAGGGAGCTGTATTAGTGGTGTGGTATGAAAAGAGATATTTCCATGTTTGTAGCCAGTTGTCACAATTGCCAGCAAGTCAAAGATGAACACCAAAGGTTGGATGGCCTAGCCTAAGATATAGAAATTTCTACTTGGAAATGGGAAGAGATCACCATGGATTTTGTGATTAGGTTGTCAAAGACTAGGAAGCACTTTGATTCTATTTAGTTTATTGTTGCTAAGATGACAAAGTTAGCTCACTTCCAATCGATTAAAACAACTTATGGTGCCAAAGATTATGCCAAGTTGTATATTCATGATTTGGTTAGGTTGTATGGGGTGCCCTTGTCCATCATTTCGGATTGTGGTGCTCAATTCACTTCTCATTTTTGGAGATACTCCCAAAAGGGCCTTAGTACCAAGGTCAAGCTTAGCATGACTTTTCATCCTCAAATGGATGGTCAAGCCGAAAGGGCTATCCAAACTCTTGAGGATATGTTTAGGGATTGTATTTTGCAGTTTAAGGGTAGTTGGGATGAACATCTTCTATTTATTGAGTTTGTTTACAACAATAGCTACCATTATAGTAATGGCATGGCTCCCTTTGAAGCCTTATATGGTAGGCATTGTAGATCCCCGATTGGGTGGTTTGGTGTGGACGAGATGGCCTTGTTGGGCCCAAATTTGTTTATGGAGGCTTTGGAGAAGATGAAGTTGATAAAGGAGAGATTGAAGATGGCTCAGAGTAGACAAAAGTCTTATTTCGATGTGAGGAGAAGAGACCTTGAGTTTAATGTTGATGGTTGGGTTTACTTGAAGGTCTCACCCATGAAGGGTGTGGTCTGGTTTGGTATGAAAGGGAAATTGAGCCCAACGTTTGTAGGACCTTATAGAATTTTGAGGAGAATTTGTAAGGTTTCTTATGAATTGGAGTTTCCTATGGATATGAGTATAGTCCATCCGGTCTTCCATGTGTATATGTTGAGGAAGTGTCTTGGTGACCCAAGTGCTACAGTGCCCTTAGAAGTCGTGGGTGTTGTGGAAGATAACTTGACCTATAAGGAGGTATCGATGATGAATTATGAATTGTACCTTGTGTTTGTAAGTTTCATGTTCTAAGCCAAGACTTTCAAGCCTTGTTCTTCCACATTCGAGGACAAATGTTCCTAAGGGGGAGATAATGTAAGGACCCAGACTTTGCATATCTTTTGTGATGCTTGAAATTTGGTTCCAAAACGTCATGGACCAAGGAGACACCTTATGGGAACCTCTATGGGCTGTGTGACCCCTATATGTTACCCCTAAATCAATTTAAACTCCTTCATTGCTATTCATTCTTATTCAAAACACTTAGCATCTCATTCACTTGCTCAAACGCTTTCCGAATCCTCTATTTGAACCCTAACCTAGGGATTCCCATGGGACCCTCAAACTCAATATAAGTTTACTTTCAAGCCTTCAATTCAAGTTTATTTATGTTGTTTAAGGACATCATGAGTCTCCTACATCAAGCCAAGTTCAAAGGAATCCCATTGGCTAAGTTCTTAACAAATACTGATAGAAGGGTCAACTTTAAAAGGTCATATATCTTAGCACAAAACGAATTGGGTGTTCCACGACTATCAAATTAAATCTCTTTGAATTAGCTTTCCAACACACTTGGTTTCACCTCATATGGAGTTGAGATGAAGAAGTTATGCCCATTTTTGTAAGGACCTCTTGTGTTGTGTTGTCACCATTTTTCTAAGGCAAGCCACACGGGCACCCACATGGGCCGCGTGGCTTCCCACGAGCCGTGTGGATGTGCCATCACAAAATTTCTTTCCAAAATTATATTTTAAGTGTAGAATCATGTCTTGTACGCTTTTACGGCCCGTATGCACGACCTTGAGCTTGAACCAACAATTCTTTTGGGATAAGTAAAGGGGTAATGCCAGGCTCACTGGCCATGTGGCTTGCTATTGGCTATGAGGCCGGTCGTGGGGATCACTTTCCATCCAATATTTCTTTATGTGAGGGGGCACGGGTAGTCACACGGACCGTGTGATTCCACACAGCCCGTGGTTCCCTCCGTATAGGTGAACTTTTCCTCTTTTGTTTTTCTAAATGTTGAAGACAAGTTCCAACTTTCCAAACTTTTTCTAAGTGAGGGTTGACGTGCAGGTTCATGGACCATGTAATGGCACATGGGTCGTGAACCCTCTCTTGAAGTGGTGACGTGCAATTTTTCATTATGCCTTACTAATGGCATTTTTGTAAATTTCATTTATCCTAATGACTTTTTGGGATTTCCTATGCTATCTTAAGGTTACCTAACAACCTAAAACGCTAGTTATCCCTAATATTTAAATCACTCCTCTCATTTGAAAAATCTCTCAAATTCTCTCAAGAACACCAACCAAAACCTCAATACAAATTCAAGGAAACTCAAGAACAAGTTTTGGATTTCAAGAACCCACTCTAAGCTTCAGGTCACCTTCAAGTTTACTCCAAGAAATTTCAAGATCTAGATATGTGGGCTTCTTTCATGGAGTCCTTCCATCCATGAAGCCAAACCTTTCCTCTCTATTAGATTTCATGATTATAAGGTTAAATCTCTTATGTGTATTTCCTATTATTATTCCTATACATGAAATATGTTGGTAACTTGTTGAATATTGAATTTTAAATGATTTCATGACACCCAAAATAAAAACTTATTACTATGTTGGTGGGTTGAATTGCAAGACTTTAACATGATTTGATTTTACTCTTTCTAGTATATGATTAACTTGTTTACATTACATGATGGGCCAAATTGAGTGATTAAAATGACCATTTGAGTCTGAATTGAGTTTGGTTGTTTGCATTGATTGAATGAATTGATGAGTAACATGAGACAAGTTAAATGAGATAATCCAGTGAGGTTGAGTTTAGAGTTGATTGACTGAGCATTGAGGATTGAGTTGATTGATGAGTTGAGCATGTTTTAGTCTTGGGAATAGTATTGAGCACTGAGTGAGGAGCGAGTGAACATCTACATCAATACACAAAACTATGTTGCCAGCGTAGGATAGTCGTACAACTCGTTATGGATCCAAGAGAAAGGTGATCTTCCTTCATCATAGCACGTTTAGGATAGGCGTGGCAATGACATCGCCTTCATTGTGAATCACTAAATTAAAGGTGATGGGATGTGAATGTCGGTTAAGAGAACTCCTAAGCAACATTGATTGAGTATGAAATTTTAAACTGAGTTTATTTCTATTGAGTATATTTTTAAAAGCATGACCTACTTTTGAACTTGCATGTACTGGTCGAGCATGAGTTATTGAGTCAAGACGAGTGAGTTGAGCTTTACTTTCTTGAGATATTTTACATATCAGTATATTCCATGTAATGACGTCTAATTGGACTTGCATCTTTTCATGATGCAGAGACAGGTGATAGAGTACTTCAGCTCGCGCACTGTTGAGGTCTGATTCAGTGCATTTTCCCAGAGTTGGTGACCCCTCACTTTCCGGAGGAGCCCTTCTTCTTTTGAATTGATCCAGTATTTTCTTTACTTTGATTTGGGGTGTTCATGGCCTATCATGACACCCTCTAGATTGTTGAGTAGAGGCTTCATAGACACTGAGTAGAGGATTTGTTAAGTATCTTGTATTCCAAACTTATTTCATTGGAACTTATAATACATTAATGTTATATATTATTTTTACGATGTCTTATATGTAAGTTCTTTCTTCTGCTATTGAGTTGATAAGACGATGCCGCCAGGTGGTTCTCTTGGAGAATATGTAATAGTTCTTAAAGTGCTGGTCATGACAAGGATAATTTCCCGGGGCATGACAGATTTCTTATTCGAGGATTGAAGGAGTATAATTTATTTGTCCCCTCCATTCAGGGTTGGACAGGGCAATTTTTAATTGTAGAATTTGAAAATTTGCTTTCCAACCAAGAAGCATTGGCAAAACAAATGGAAAAAAGTTTAGAATCAGATGCAGCTCTTTTTTCAAAGGACAAGAATAAAAAGAAAAACACATCATCTAGAAGCAGGGATAATCAAAAACAATCAAATGGTGAAAAAGCTACTAGTGGCAACTTTGATAATAGGAAGTGCAACAAATGTGGTAATATTGGATGCATCAAGAAATATTATAGAATGAATCTCTCCAAAGCAAATGTTGCAAGCAAAAATGATGAAAATGAGAAACTCAAATGAGAATAGTGCTTCACCATTGATGTTACTGAACAAAAGAACAATAATGTCACACTTATTCAAGCTCTCTACAATAAGGACAGCTTCAAACAAAAATGGATCCTTGATTCGGTTTGTTCATATCAAGTAACTGGAAATGATTCTCTTCTTTCGGAGTTGCGTCAACATTAAAAAATGAGCTGCTGTTACAGTGGATAACTAAACATATCCAGTAGCTAATAAAGGAGTCTTAAAGATTGGAGTAGGAGATACAGGGGATGTCAAATTGAACGATGTCTTTCATTTTCCAGGTTTGAAGAGAAACTTAGTTTCAGTTTCTCAAACCAATGATTCTGGAAAATATATTTTGTTTGGTCGAAATGAAGTGAAGATTCAAGATAATGTGAAGAACATATCTGCTGATATTGTTCTTACAAAAGAAAGGTTCTTTGTTAGTCATAGCAGTAGGGGAAGCCTATGTGAAGAAGACAAGTCAAACAGATAGCGCAACAATTTGGCATGCTTGACTGGGGAACTTGGGATACCAATTGTTGCGGCAAATCTGTTCGAAGAAATTTGTGGATAGTCTACCAACGCTACAAAATATTCAAGAAGATTTAGTTCGTTAAGGTTGTCAATTTGGAAAAACACATTGTCTTCCATTTCAAAGATCAACAAATCATAGATCCACCATGTTCGAGTTGGTTCATACTAACTTGATGGGACCAATTAAAACAACAAGTTATAGTGGTTTTCGATATTTTATGTACTTGTAGATGACTTCTCAAGATATACATGGGTGAATTTCTTGAAAGAGAAGAGTGAAGCCTTGTCAAAATTTGTTGAATTTAAAACTATTGTGGAGAAGGATTTTGGGGTAAAAATGAAATGCTTGCGTAGTGACAATGGGGGAAAATATATGTCTGATGCTTTCTTTAGATACTGTGATGAACATGGTATTTCAAGGCAAATGACATGTCCAAATACTCCCCAATAGAATGGTGTTTCCGAAAGAAAAATAGCTCATCTTGTATCTACAAGCCTTTCTTGGTTAAGTTATAGGAATCTCACTCGAGAGCTTTGGGCTGAAGCTATTCAATGGGCATGACATGTGAAAAATCACTTGCCGCCATGGTCAGGAAAAAAAAGATACCCTTTTGAAATTCTATATCATGAAAAGCCGAATATAAATTATTATTGGGTATTTCGTTTAACTTGTTATGTCCAAATTCCAAAATCTAATAGAACCATACTTGATCCAAAAGAAAAAAAGTGTCTTTGTTGGCTATGATTCATATAGGAAAAGGTGGAGATGTATGGACCCAGAAACCAAGAAACTTGTCACTTTCAGAGATGCGGTGTTTGATGAAACATCATCATATCATTCGGCCAAGAAAACTAGCAATTAAGAAGTTTGAGCTGCTTCCACAGAGCAACTTGTAGGCTTCTAATAATGATAGAAGCTCAAATTCTGATGATGTTGAACAACAAATCAAAAGGAGGTCAACAAGCAGGAAAGACAACCAAGTTATTTCAAAGATTATAAGGTACAATTGAACAACTGCTCAATTATTTCATGCTTCTTTACAAGGGTATTGGATGAACCAGTAAGCTTTGATGAAGCCAAAGGTCATCCTTTAAGTGAAATGTAGCTATGCAAGAAGAAATCGATGTTTTGACCAAAAATCAGACGTGGGAGTTTGTGTTGAAACCAGACAACTGTGAGCATATTACTTGCAAATGTGTTTATCGTTTGAAGAAAAACTTAGATGGAGTTGTCAACAAGTACAAAGATTGGCTTGTGCACATGGTTTTTCTCAAAGTTATGGACTAGATAATGAGGAAACATTCAGGCTGGTTGCAAAAATAGTAACGGTAAGAACCATTTTTTCTCTTGCACCATCTATAAATTGGAAGTTGTGGCAGCTCGACATAAAGAACACTTTTCTTTATGGAGAACTGGATCGTGATGTGTTTATGGAGCATCCAAAAGGATATGTCTCTATGTAGTATCCTCATCAAGTCTGGTGATGAAAGAAAGCATTGTGTAGTCTTAAACATGCACCATGTGCGTGGTATGGTAAAGTTGCCCAATACTTTATCTTTGGTGGCTTTGAAGTTTCTGATGCAGATTCTACTCAATTTATTAAATTAGAATCAAAGTGCAACTAATGGACTTGGTATATGTAGAAGACATGATAATTGCTGGAAATATTGAAGATGTAATCTCAATGTTAAAAAGTGATCTTTCAGTTCGATTTGAGATGAAATATTTGAAGGAAGTGAGTTGTTTTCTTGGTCTAGAAATTGAAGAATCAGATCAAGGATATAGTTTCTCTCAAAAGACATACACAAGGAGACTGTTGCAGCATTTAGTATGGGGAAGTCGAAATAAGAATCAAGTCCAATGGAATCACAACTCAAGATGATGAAAGTTGACGGAAAAGCATTAAAAAGATGCAAAAATATTTCAGCAACTTGTGTGTAGTTTAATTTATTTAATTATCAAAAGACCGGAGATCGCTTATTCTATTAGAATTGTTTCTCAGTTCATGCAGTGTCCAAGAAGTTCACATCTAGATGCAGCAAGGCAAATTCTTCATTATGTGAAGGGCTCACTAGATTATGGTCTTACATATAGAAGACACGAGAAATTCGTGTTGAGTGGATTTACCGACGCGGATTGGGTTGGAGATATGAATGATAGACATTCAACTTCTGGATATTGCTTCAGTGTTAGTTCAGCTATGATTTCTTGGTGCATTAAGAAGAAACTAGTGGTAACATTATCTAGCACTGAAGCTGGGTACGTAGCCACGACTATGGTTGCGCAAGAATGTATGTGGTTGAAGAGATTAATAGGAGAGATGCCAAGCAGCGTTGATTATGTTGTTAAAATTAAATGTGATAATAATAGTGTTGTCAAGCCTGCATCAAATCCAATTTTTGATGGTCGGATGAAGCACATAGAGGTTCATCATCAGTACATTCGAGAGAAAATATTGGAGCAAGAAGTTGTTCTGAAAGGAATTTCTACAAATGAGTAAGTCGCAGACATATTTACAAAGGCCTTAATAAAGTCTAAATTTGAATATTTCAAAGATGCTGTTGGAGTTATTGATCAAAAGCATGCACTAAGGGGGAGTGTTAAAAATTAGTGTATCTTCAGTGTTTTCTTTTTACTGTTTTACCATTGTTTAAATTTATTGAGTCAAATAAATCAATTCCTATTTTATAGGAAGTTTATCTAGAGTGGAGTCTTAGTAAGTCGTTAGAGTCTGATTAGGAGTAAATGTTAGTGATTCCGCTTATATAGCTGTGTATTGGCTGTAAACAAAATCCATCAGAATGTTCCATTTCCTGTTATGCTACAAAATTCATGACTTTCTTTGCTTATTTTTTGTTTCATAAGGGTGTTGGAAGGATATAATTTTGTTGTGTTATGCTTCAACAAACATGAGATGGAAAAATAGACTTTTTTAGCTAACCGTTCATCCTGCTAACATTTTACACTGTGTATATAATTTGTTACAGATTAGGCTTGTCGCAACTCTATTAGTCCATTTGATGTATGAGTCCTACATCACCGTATGTACTCAGAATGGAAAACTTGGTATTTGATTGATTTCAAGGATTTTGCATCAAAATATATAAAATTCGGAAGTGATCACCAATCGAATACTCAAAAAGGTAGATAACAAAATATATATTGAAACAGCCAATTATAGGGGCCACTATTTGGCTCGCTTACTTCAAAATGATATATTCCTAAACTTGGAAAATTTAAAACTACCTAGATTGTCAATTGGTTGCAAATAAGGTAATAGAGAAAAGATAGTCTAATTCCTTAATACCAAAGGCATATTCTTCACTTAATTCCTTCAGCAGAGAAACTAATCACTCATACCCTCGTTCGTAGGAGAATCAACTTCACTGTCCACAGCAGCCACTATTCTTTGGGAACTGCTTCCATTTGATATATCCGCTTGCATATATCTTGTCATTATTGGTGGAAACACAAAGTGACCATGGTGATGAGCCATCAAAAAATTAGGAGGTAGGTGATAGGGCATGATGTTGCATCCTGAAGATGAATAAACCATTGGGCGCTTCAACACCAAAGGCTCTCCTTTCGGTGATCTACGACCATCAAACTGACGATATCTATGCAAGAACAAATACAGGGATCAACGTAGTCATTAAAATGAAGATTTTCCATGGCCCAAAGCAAGTCTTCAGTAGTGATGGTCTTGCTCTGCTACTGCTGGCAACGATGGTTAGCTTCACCAGTTACAAAGCATATGAACTCAGTTATACATTCTTGGATGGTCACTTTGGACTCATCAGATATCTTGGCTTGGGGATGAAAGATCTTGCGCATGATTTTGACCATGTTTGTTGTTGGCATGAAATGGTCTTGCTCCCGAATGACACATTCTGAATCTTTTGCAGTGACAACAATTGCCTGGTTGAGATGAATAGGTAGCCCCCTACTCATCCCAATAGCTTAATTTCACAACAAAAAAGAATCAGAGTGAGATGAAAGAGAATTATAGTATATATTATCAAAATATTCGTCTAATTTCACCACGGCTAGTTAGGCTTTTATAGTCTAATTAAACATTAATAAGTTTCATTTTTCATTTAACTAAATTTTCAAGTATTGAAGAAATTAAAATGCTAATTGAGCATGAATACACCTGTTTCACTAATTATTAGCTGGATATAAGAGTAGTACTACTATAAGATGGCACTATGAAATTTAAAAATATTCATCATCTTTCTATTTTGTCTGCGTCTTCAACTAACCGTGGCATTTATCAAACCATCCAAACTTCACATAATTGTTGTGAGGCCCGAATAAGACAACACATTACTGTAATCGATACTATCCCACTCACCGATTTCATATATCCTGTATTTGTAGTACTTTTGTTCTTATACTTATATGCTATATTTCATAAACTTTGGACAGAGAAATAAATTGTGTAATATAACTAGCTACTGGTTTTAACACTTGCTAGCTTTAGATGTTTTCCCCTTTCTCTCTTTTTATTTTTCTTTTTGGAGGGGAAATACAATTAAAAAGAAAGTCTAGAGGACATACAATAGATTAAAATGATTGTATGCATTCCACTCGTTAACCCTTTGGCTTTAAAGTAAAGTTCCAAAAGAAAATCAGAAATGGTTGTGTCGACCAATAGATCTATTGATCTTTAATATAAAAACAACTAGCTTTGCATATGTATGGTAAAAAATATTCATATGTAGTCTCTAGCTAAATAAAGACGGATGCATAGAAGATGATGATACAACAAGCTAGGAAACATACACACACACATATATATACACACACACATTTATACACACACACACACATACATACATACATACATACATATATATATATATATATATATATATATATATATATAGACAGAGAGAGAGAGAGAGAGAGAGATGTGCATCCATACATATATGCATTTTCGAGACTTCTTGCTATTTTATTAGGTCAAGGAATATAAGGGGCTAGTAATGTGTGTGACTTAGCATATATATACAACAACAACATACCCAGTGGAATCCCACAAGTGGGGTCTGGAGAGGGTAAAATGTACCTAGACTTTACCACTACCTCAAAGGTAGAGAGGTTGTTTCCTGGACAATTTAGCATATATAAAGCTGCCCCAATATTCAACAACAATATATATATGTATGTAAGTATATATTTCAAATTGGAGTGTAAAAGAGTGATGTACATTAATCTTACCCCTATCTTATGAAAGGGTGTGTGTATGTATATATAATGGGAAAGAGAGAGTGTGTAATGTGTAATTGATTTGTAAAAGAAAAAGAAAAATTATATAGCATACCAGGTGAAGGGAAAAAGGCAGGGTTTGGTTGTGGGGGTCTATAATAACTGTGAAATCCCCCATTTCCTGAAACACCAACGTGGTTACTATTAGCCATCTCTCTTTGTAAATATATATTTACATTGTGGCTTGTGGAAAGTAATAAGTGTGGTCATATTTATAGCTGGGATATTCAAGTGAAGGGAGGATGCGTGGAAGTGGGGCGTAGTGAATCAGGAGAAGGCACTCACGGGGGGAATAAATAAGCTTTTGCAGTTGCAAATGAACATTGACCAGAAACGACATAAATATATAATATTACTTTCTCCATTTTAAAATAAGTCTCACCTTAATGCATTTCACTCCCATTAAGGAAAATAATAAATTGAATGTATATTTTACTACATTATGTTTATTTGTTAGACAGTATTTTTTTTTAGAACTAGTCCCTGAGAACATTCGTCGCACGTTTGTCCCCTAACCATTATTCTACAATGAAAAGTATTGATTTTACCATTTAAATTTTGTTTTAAAAACTATGACAATGAGATAGTGTATTTTCAATCTAGCAATTAAAAAGTATGTAAAGCTAAGCAAGATAATATAATCTTTAATGATAGGAATATATTGGTGACTTTCTACTCTACAATGAATAAATGCATATAAGTACTCTTAACAGAATTACCAGACTTAAGAAATGCATGTTTTAGTAATTGAATTCTTGTCTATCCACATGACCATATAAGTAATACCTCACAACTTTTTTCACAAATTGTGACATTAATTTTACCAGTTAATAGCTCTTACACATAAGAATTGCAAGAATATCACATAAAAATCTCTTTCGAAAGAGTTAAATTTATAGGACAAGATTGTAGTAATATGAAAAGTCACATAGAAATTTGAAAGGTCAAAAACTATTAAAACAAAAATTAAAACATGAACACTATTTCTTGTCTTTAAGGAATAATTATTCATTTATATTCTCTTTTTAAAAAAAAATTAATTTACTGACATAAAATATGTCAATCATATAGGTAATGAATAGAATTAAAGTTAGAATAAATACGTTTATAATGAACCATTATTTTGAAATAAATTTATTATATGTAACAGTCTTTTGGTCTACTGTGTTTATTTATATTGTACGGTATTTTTGGCCACATTTAAGTTTTACAACGTGAAATAATTCTCTCTATTGTTTGAAAATTTTGGAAGATTAAGATTAAGAAATGAAGAATAAGAAACTTAATTATATGGGAATTGTAAAAAATGTGCTCTCAAGTAATGATCCATGCATAAAAACTTATTGAAATTAATTAAATTTTAAGAAAAAATGAAAAGATATACATCTTAGAAATGATAATGCTACAATTATTAACATAATTAGTATTCAATGAATTTAATTGCATTGTAAATGCTACATGAATAGTATAGATAATTAGATATTTTTATTATATTTTAGTATGATGTAGGGGCAAAATGATAACCCAAGTTTAAAAATAGCATAAGAAAAAATAAGTAATGGCATAAGGGCAAAAGGGTAATTGAACTTTGATGTTAGGATCTTCTCACTTTTAGTTATACTAGTCCTAGACACGTGCATTGCGCATGCATTTCATGGAAAGTATTATAAAATTATAATTAATTTGGAGTGTAATGAGCAATACATAATATGAAAATTACAATCAAAATTGAGAAGAAGACTGAAGTCTTATGTAACACCCAGTGAAATTGCCTAAATGTCCCTAGAAAGTAATCATGTGCATAATTCATCTTCCCAAGCTCCAATGAAAAATTTGAGATCGGATTTGTAATCAGCGCGAAAAATTGAGTGGAAAAATGGCCTCGATCCAATTTTGAAGTAATCGGGTCAAAAATAATTTTCGCTAATTAATTCTAGGACAGTGAGAGTGCACGTCCAGCAGGCGATGTGCCTGGGATGCGGACTTACACTTAAGATTTTTTAATATTCGACAGGAATTGCAAGAAAAGAAATTTCACGAAAAAACATGTGTCTGCGCCCGTGGCGCAATGTGAACATATTGTTGCGAAGTGGAAATTTTTAGTTATTTTTCGGGAAGGGCTATTTGGTCATTCCCCACCCTATGCTAAGTACCAAAAACTTGTTTAAAGATCATTTATATCCGATTAAAGGTTTCAAACCCCATTATTCTCTAGTTCTAAGTGTGCATCCTTGAGAGAGGAAGAAGACAGGGCTTGAAGATTCAAGATTGGGGTCAATTCCTTGAAGATCATTAAGTTGTTCTTTATTCTGTATATGTAAGGGTACCCAAATACATGGGATTGGTCTCCCATGTGCCCCATAGATGGTCATAGATGAATTGAAAGTCCATGAGTCCCCATACATGACTTCTTGAAGTATTATCTTGATTAAATTCTTGAAAACTATATTATTTACATATATTTTCTTAGGATGATGATTATCATAAACTTAATTTACTGTTTAAATAGCTTTCTTGAATTACAACATGAGACTCTACATGATTTCTTTGTCAAAAACTACAATAATATATTTAGGTGTTGATGTCTAGAGCCTTGATGATATACGTGTTCTTATGTTGTTGTTTGAGTCAAGAGCTTAATGTATTAATGACTGTTGTTGATGAGATTGATACCCTTAGAGTCTTAAAAGATCGAATTTAATCAAAAAAGGGATGTTCCTAATTCCTATAATTGATAGATGATGACATGAGTTGAAGTTCCTTGTCCAAAAGAGATTAGATAATGAGAAATTTTGATATTTGATGTTTATGAGCATGTTGAGTCCTAAGGGAAGTATGCAGCACTGAAATGGGTAAGAGTGAGTCTCATTCACACCCATAACTATGTGGCCAGCATAAGAGAGAATTAGACCATGAAAACGGAAGTTTCCTTAGTCCCAAAAGAGGACTTGATGTTATTTTGGATCCACAACTAGCCACGCCCTTTTACTCCAGCAAGGTACTGGTAGATGTCACAATGACATCGCTTCAATGTATCTTCACTGGCTCATAGGTGATGGTTGTACATCCAAAAAAACTCCTATATAGGTGTCATCTTGATAGTTTTCTAATGTTGATGTGATGGTATAAGTCTTGATTGATGTCGATGTGATAGTATCTCTTTCTTATTCTGCGATGAGATGCGTATCTGATGATTTGATGTCATTCCATGTTATACTATTTACTTTTAGCCTATTTTATATACCGTATATTCCATATACTAAAACCATTTGGCACTGCATCATTTCATGGTGCGGATCAGTAGACAGAGGACTTCAGCAAGCAAATCGTTGAGATTAAGAGATTCTAGCTTTGGAGACTTGGTGATGAGGCCGAACTGCCCACTAGTTTGCATTTGTTTATTCTTATGTCTTCAACTAATCTTTTGACTAAACAAAGGTGACGAGGCCAGGTGGTTCGCTCAGGGACTAACAATAGTCTCCAAGTACTAGTGATGCCTAGGGTACCCTCCCAGGGCGTGACAAACTCAGTATCAGAGCTCATAGTTCGATTGTCCTAGGTAGTCTATAAAGTCATGTCTAGTAGAGTCTTGTTTATGGGTGTATTTTGCACCACACTTCATAAGTCAGAGACTATAGGATATTAGGAAGTGTTACCCTTCTTCTATGATTTGAGTTCATGCGATAGAGTCTAACTCTATGTAAATCTTGTTCTAATTCATGCGTTACACATTTGCAGAATATGCCTCCAAAATGAACTTCTGCTCAGAGAGATACATCAGCCCCAACCGCAACCCCCAACAAAAGGTCCCTACTCAGACAGGGACAAGAAGACGGGTTCGACCTACCAGGATTGTTGAGGTCCCACAGGCACCCCCTGTACAGCCATAGCCAGCCTTCACCTCATCGGCAGAGTTTAAGGGAGCGATTACCATGCTTACTTAGCTGGTGGACTCCCAAGGTAACATTTCGAGGTCCTCAGGCTCCTTTCCAGCTCACAGGAGTCCACGACTACAACTAGGTGCAGAGACTTATTATAGGTGAATCCTCGAGTGTATATGGGGTCAAATGTTGAGGAAGACCCGCAGAACTTCATCGATAAAATTTGGAAGGTCTTGAGGGATATGCATGCTAATGAGATTGAAGGAGTCGAGCTTTCCTCCTACTAGCTGAAAGATGCTGCAAATGTTTGGTACAACTAATGAGAGGACAGTAGAGGTGAAGATGTTGATCCTGTGGAGTGGGATGAGTTTGTGGTTGCTTTCCTTGAACACTTCTTTCCTCAAGAGTTGAGGGAGGCGAAGGTTTATGATTTCGTGAAGTTAAAACAAGAGGGGGTGACCATTAAGGAGTATAGACGCAAGTTCATTAAGTAGTCTTGATATGCTCCGGAGATGGTCCAAGACATGAGGGCAAGGATGACAAAGTTCATGTATGGTTTAGGCAGACATGTGAAAAAGGAATTCAAAGCAGCACTATTGATCCCAGGTATGGACATTTCCAGGATTATGGTATATGCCCAGCAAACTGCGAAAGATAAAAACAGAAATATAGAAGAGCAGATGAGCAAGAAAGAAAAATCAGTAGGGTATGAGCCTAGCCAGCAGAGACATAATAAGGGTGATAATCATACTTTCAGAAGAGTTCTTCTAATTATGCACCCTCATAGCGAGTGCGCCCATCTAACAGAACTGGTATGATCAGAAGTCTTGTGGCCATCAGAATTTTAGGGCCCAGGGTTCTCAATCTCAACCTAGTGTGACCCAAGGTACGTAGGGAAAGCCATCCTATGGCATTTGCGGTAAACTTCATCTAGGTAAGTTTTGTGTGGGCACGGATGCTTGCTACATATGTAGACATACCGATCACTTCCATTATCAGTGCCCAAAGAGGAGATGAGGTGAAGAAAGCAATAGAGCGCAGTCCTTCGCAACATCCCAAGCTGGCATTCATCAGAGGGGTACTATTATGGGTACAGGTGGCGGGACGAACCATCTTTATGCCATGGGTAATCATCAGGATCAGGAGGCAGCACCAAATGTTGTTACATGTATGCTTCGAGTCATTACTATTGATTATTATGCATTACTTGACCCGGGTGCCACTCTATCTCTTATAACTCCTTATATGGCTGGTAGATTTGGGATCCTTCTAGAGTGTTTTCCTGAACCCTTTTCTTCTTCCACTTCCACGAGTGAGTTTATCTTAACTGAGAAGGTTTACAGGGACTGTGTAGTATCTATCTATCACAGAGATACCTTGGCTGACTTAGTAGAATTGGAGATGGTTGACTTTGTTATGATCCTTGGCATAGTCTAGCTTCATTCATGTTATGTCTCCGTTGATTGTAGGACCTGGGTTGTTAAGTTTCAATTCCATAATGAACCTGTCTTAGAATGAAAAAAGAGTTTTATTGCACCTAAGGGCAAGTTTATATCCTATCTTAGAGCTAGAAAGCTAATCTCTAAAGATTGCATTTACCACCTCGTGTGAGTTAAGTCTGATGATGTTGAGTTCCCCACTCTAGAGTCGGTCCTGATTGTAAATAAGTTCCCTAAAGTGTTTCCTGAGGATCTGCCTGGAGTCACTCCTAATAGGGAGATTGACGTTTTCCCCGATACCCAACCTATCTCAATTCCACCTTATAGGATGGCCCTCGCTGAATTGAAAGAATTGAAAGAGAAATTGAATGACTTTCTAGAGAAAGGTTTTATGTGGCCTAGTGTTTCTCCTTGGGGTGCTCCTGTCATATTTGTGTGTAAGAAAGATTGGTCTCTCAGAATGTGTATAGACTAACGATAACTGAACGTCACAATAAAGAATAAGTATCCACTCCCTAGGATAGATGATGTATTTGACCAACTTCATGGTGCCTCTTATTTCTCCAAGATAGACCTCATATTAGGTTACCATCAGTTAAAGGAGAGAGAATGTGATATTCCAAAGATAGCCTTTAGGAAAAGGTATGACCAAGGAAGGGGAAAAATTAACATTAAATATAAA
>JAABOM020000110.1:7006679-7026059 GCA_011800125.2 Solanum clarkiae | reverse complement strand
GGAGATAGACAATATAATACAAGCATGATAATCATGAATAAACAGGCATTAACAATATACGCCATAATGAATAAATAAATAATAAACTAAAGTGGAGATATGATGAAACAAGTTTACTTACAACAAGCTTATGGTCCTTCATGTGATAACTTTCTTCTCATGTACGGTCTCTTCTCGTTAATAACATTTCTCCTATAGCATTTCTCGTTCGAGTATCCCTTAGCTTTTCAAAAGCAAAAGTAGAAGTAGAGATTTTGCAGAAAGTATAGACAAGAAAAATAATTTAATTGAGTTTGGGAACAACAATAAAATAATATAGTGATAGGAACGATAATAAAATAATATGATGATGGAAACAATAATAATATAATATGATGATAGGAACAATAATAAAATAATACAGTGATGGGAACAATAATAAAATAATATAGTGATGGAAATAATAATAAAATAATATTATGTCATAAAATAATTTTCTAAATAATAAAGTAAAATTGTTCTCTTGACATGTAATATACAAAACTTAAACTAAAATTTTACAAATAATGAGCGTGAATTTAAACTAAAAGTTTCGAGTATTAAAGTATTAAAAACTATCTATCTAAACTAATTTTTTTTATATATCATTTTTAATAATCACACAAACAAGTAAACTATACACTAATGATGATTCACTAACAAAATAAAGCAATAAAATGATGAATTATAGTGAAAAATATATACAAACATAAATTAAACTTGTTCCGTCTTTTTCTTAAAATGGGGAGGCCTCGAAATCCGACGGATAGATTTTTCCTCGGCCATTGTTTAGCAAATAATATGTAATATTTTTTTACAAATAAATAAATAAATAAAATAGAGGACAAACTCGCTCCAAACTAACGGAAGTAAATCTACCAAGGATTATTAACGTAACCAGAAAAATGTAAGAACTAAATAAACATGAACCTTTCTAAATAATTATATTTGTGAAACAAAGGTTAAAGAATAAATTGAAACAAGAATCCAATCAAATAACAATAGAGATAATAAATCAAACCAATAACAAAAGTCTAACAGCCAATAACAAAAGTCTAACAGTAACTTCTCAATGACTTCACCAAATTGTTAGTGAAAAATATCAAATAAATAAAACAACAAGTACCAAGTTTATTTAACAGAATATAATTCAACAATCAAAATAAAAATATAGGCTATTGAAAACATCAATGAACCGTGAATGGTTGGGGTTCTGGTTGTGATGGTAGAAGAAGATGGATTTGGTTTGGTGGATTTTGCTGCTGGTTTTGTGGCGTTTACGGGCTGGTTTGAGGGCTGATTTTTGTTCTGTGTTTCAGGGTTGTTTTGATGGGTTTTGATTTCTTCTATGAGTGTGAGGTATCCGATTAATTTCCAGATTAGATGTTGGCAAGCCTGTCCCTTTTGTCCATGTAGCCATGGTAGGCGTTGATAGTGACCTTTAGGTGTTCCCGTCGCCAAGATAACTCTAGAAGAAGTAGAGGTAAAGCCAAGAGGACGTGTAGATAATAGCAAACCAGTTATAACTAGAATTAGCCTTAATCTGTACCTTAGCATAATTATAGTCTTTTCTCCTAGACTTAAGCTAATGATAATCTTCTTAAGTTCGACAAGATACTTGGCTCTAGACTCATCATCCTTTATATGGTCTATGATATCAAAAAGAATTCCTTTTGAATCCTCAGAGATAATGCTAATGGTGTTAAACGTGCAATCACAGAACACTCCTTCGCAATTCTTTGTACAAGAGTCTTCTGATCCTAACTAGCTTCCTTCAGACTCATAAGTGACGTTAATCTTTTCTTCATCACTATATTCTTCCAAAGACGAATAGTCAAAATAAGAATCATCATCTTGGAGGATAGCAAAGATTTTCTCCTTCATATCATCGTCTAGACCTAGGAGATTAATCTTTTTCTTGTCCTGTCTTTCCACAGTTCCAGCAAACATCTTCCTTATTGGAAGGCCTATGTTTTCTAAACTTCCTTTTAGGTTTTCCAGATTTGTCCTTATTTTTTTCTAGGCTTCCTACACTTATCAAAAGACTTCTTAGACTTCTTCTTATTCACCTTTGAAGGGGGAGAGTCTATATTACCATACCCAAAATCTCGGCAGAAACTACCTAATTCTGCTCTTGTAGTCAACCTATCTCAAGGTACTTAAGAGGAACAAGACCATTCACAATACAATTGCGATCAGCCCTAGTGTCAAACAAGGCAATCTTGTTCAATACGAAGTCTTTAATCACCAACTTGATGGGAATATGCTGACTTAGAGATTTGATAGAGAATATTGAAGGGCTAGTTTCTTCCAAGATAACAGGATTGGGTTGCTCTCCTGGGAAACTAGGGAGATCTCTTCGATGCATATGGGAATCGAGAAACTTTAGATCAACCGAACCATCTATGTTCTGAATGATACGTTCAATCTGACGACTCTTCATATGAGATGGAACAGGTTGGGTAATGCCTCAAAGTGCCAATCTGTATTGGCCAGCAGGTCATTTCACTTGAGAAGGCGAGGAACAAAGACCGTACTATGCTCTTAGTTAGCTTCTAAAAGCATAGTTACGCCTTTGGCACTCTCTATCCTAGCCTTAGGGGCTAAGGTAGTCTGATCTAGGGATAAGGGTCGAATAGAAGCTGTTGATTTTTCAGGAGAAATCCCAAAGGTATTTTATAAATCTCAGGTAAGGGAACCTTCCAGTCCCACAGGTCTAACATGGAGCCTCCAAGGCAATATTCAGACACTGGCTTGGGTGTTATCGTCGCTGTTGAGGATTATACCCCAGATTCTCAAGAAGATTTGGTATGACCCTAACAATATTATAAGAGTTAAGTGGTACCTTAGTAGCTATTCCAACAGCCAACAAGCTCTGTTCGGAAAATAGTGAATCTCTGACATGAAGCGTTTAAAATGTGATATCGAATTCTTCAGGTGGTTTGAGATCACTGGTAAACTTGATGACCAACAGGAGTCCTTACAGTTCTTGGTCAACAAGTGGTATACTCAGTCCAAAAAAGTGGTTGAGTCTGTTACTCCCCCTCTCGAAGGGATTAAAATCACTCACTCTAATACGGTTGTCTCTGCATCTCCCTTCAAGATAAAGAGTGTCAATCCTTCGGCATTCGCCTCAAACGCAGATGTTGATAGGATTGTCGAGCAGAACAATTATACTAACAAATTACTTCATACTGTGTCCTAGCAGATTGAGGATTCTAAACCTAAGTCTGCTATCCCTAATCCTAGCTTAAGTTTGTTTAGGCCCAGCACCAGTAGTGCGATAGAGCCTAATCTTATGTTCAAACCCCCAGAGTTCTGGCGTGAACTGTTCCCTAAGCTTGGAGATGAAATAGCAGTCTCTGGAAAGCTTGTTGAACAGCTAGCACAAAGTCTCGCTAAATTTCACGTTTCCGACAAAGGAAAGTCCCCCGAATCATCTAAGTCAAAGGAGGCTAGTTTCTCTCTTTCTGAAGGATCCAATCCCTCTTCGCCTTCTAAGAGTGTTAAAACTCTGTCTGATAACACTCTTCATAAGCTTGCTGACCGATATCCAAATCGGAAAAACTATTACAAACGTCCTTCCTTTCCTGATACTCAATATGAAGAGGACCGTCTTCACTCTCAATCAGCTCATGATGGTCGAGGCATCATCGAGTGGAATATCGACGGGTTAGCCGAACATCAGATGTGCCGTGTCCTCCAGGAAATGGGTGTCTGTGTCACTAGCTATAAGCTGAGAGGTTCTTCCGATAGAGAAGCAGCCTATATGATTGCTGCAGGTTTTACTGGTATGCTTAAATTCTGATGGAATAATTATATCTCCAAAGACCTGAAATTTAATATTCTTCTGCTACCACTGTCATCACAATGGTGAAGACTGAAAGTGGTATTGAAGTAGAAGATTCTGAGGTCCGTCAGGATGCTAGTGCCACCCTGCTTTACCTCATAGCTAAACACTTTGTGAGTGAACCCAAGCTCTTCCAGGATAGAAGTCTAGAAATCCTGAACAACCTTAGGTGTCCTAAATTAGGAGACTTTAGGTGGTACAAAGACCAATTTCTAGCCAAGATTATGACTAGGCCTGACAGCAATAGTGACTTTTGGAAAGATAGGTTCATTAGCGGTCTACCTTTCTTGTTTGCCGATAAGGTTAGAGTCGGTCGATTCCCTTTTGAAAAAATTTGAAGCTGAAGTTTGTTCTAATTTGCCAACGATCTTTTGGAAAATAAAAAATCATTCTGTTGAACTTCCCTACATTGATGGATTTAATGAAAGGACTATCCCCACAAAGTCTAGGCCTGTTCAAATGAACCATGAGATATTGGAAGTTTGAAAGTCTGAGATTAACCATTTACTAGAGAATGGTATAATTTGCCCCTCTAACTCTCCCTGGAGTTGTTCTGCATTTTATGTAAATAATTCTGCAGAAAAGGAAAGAGGTGCCCCAAGGCTCGTAATTAATTATAAGCTTCTTAATGTTGTTTCAAAATGGATTCGCCATACAATCTCCAACAAAAGGGATCTTCTTAAGCGAACTTATAAAACAAATCTTTATAGTAAGTTCGACATGAAGTCTAGATTCTGGAAAATTCAAATTGCTGAAAAGGATCGTTATAAGACTGCTTTTAATGTTCCTTTTGGGCATTATGAATGGAATATCATGCCATTTGGATTAAAGAATGCTCCGTCTGAATTTCAGAACATTATGAACATTATTTTCAATCCTTACTCTTATATGTTGATTGTTTATATTGATGATGTTTTGATCTTTTCTGAGGACATAGATTCTCATTTTAAGCATCTGAATACGTTGTTCAATATTGTTAAAAAAATGGCTTGGTTGTTAGCACTAAGAAAATAAAGCTCTTCCAAACCGCAATTAGATTTTTAGGTCATGACTTATATTAAGGTAGTCATAAGCCCATTTGCAGAGCCATAGAGTTCTCGAGTAAGTTCCCAGATGAGATTAGGGAAAAACCTCAGTTACAGAGATTTTTAGGAAGTCTAAATTATGTAGCTGACTTTATCCCTAACATCAGGCAAATCTGTGAGCCTTTATATAGATGTCTTAGGAAGACCCCTGTACCTTGGAGTGATGAACAAACTAAGGTAGTCAAAAAGATTAAGAAGATAGTCCAAAATCTTCCGTGTCTAGGAATCCCTAACCCAGAAGCCTTTATGATTGTAGAAACTGATGCTTCTGAACTAGGTTATGGAGGGATTCTTAAGCAGCGTATTAACCCACATAGTTGTGAGCAACTAGTGAGATTTACTTCGGGAGTCTGGAACTCTACCTTAAAGAACTATAGTACTATGAAAAAAGAAGTTTTATCTATAGTGCTATATATCACTAAGTTTCAAGATGACTTGATCAATAAACCATTTTTACTTTGAGTTGATTATAAATGAGCAAAAGAAATTTTATTCAAAGATGTTAAAAATCTTGTTTCTAAACAAATTTTTGCTAGATGGCAAGCTCTATCTGGCTTTGATTTCGTAATTGAATATATTAAAGGAGAAAACAACTCTCTTCCTGATTTCCTCACCCGTGAATTTCTACAGGGTCATGAAGCCAGCCAGGCCCAACTCCCCGTTTAAAAACGTCAAGTCCGAAAGGCCGACCCCTATGGTCAGACCTTTCCTTCCCTCTGACCTGGCCCGACTGAGGCCTTAGTTTCCTCCCTTACCTAGTCCAGCCCAAAGCCAAAATAAGTTCGCCGTTTTAGGGAAAATTCCCCAAATCACAGGCCCAAAATCAGAAACCTCTTCAAAAATCCAAACCAAGAAGAGTTATGAAATTCCAATCCGAGAGCCGTTTGCCAAGGTTGTTACCCTAGTGTCTAGCCCAAAGAACAGACTACTAAAAATCAGACCTCCCAGACCCAAGAGTCTTTCAATTATGTTCCTACTAGGGCATTTCCCATTTTAGCCTTAGACAAGGATTATGAAACATGTAGGGTCCAAGGCTTAATCAAACCCTGCTACCTTAAATCGAACTACATAGATAGTTTCGACCCACTCCATACACGCTTGTATTACGAGGCCATTCTTGTTGACACTGACTCCATTGAGATCGAGCACTTGTACTCTGAGAAAAACTCAGAATTCATTCTTTATTCTCAGTTCACCATCAAAAGGATTCACACCTCATTTGAATGGAAAGCTGATCATCTTCTCACCCCCATACCTCTGAGTATGAGACACAAACCCCAAACTTACAAGTGGTTCACATACAAATAAGCATGGTATAATTTCATGTACCTCAAACCTACCCATACATGGTTTGTCAAGTACAGTTTGGATCTGGTCAAAGCCACTATCCCTAGATGGTTTTATGACTGGTGGAAGGCATTCAGAGGAAAAATGGAAAACCTCCCTCAACGGTTCCTGCAGAAGTTTGAAGATTTTCAGAAGACTCAGGAAATCACCACTTTGCTCACATACATCAAGATGTGCAAATATTTTCATCCAGAAAAGGATTTTGTACATCATCAGCTGGGACTTCAAAGTCACTAAATTTGATCATATCGGGTATTTATCTAAGGAGATAATGGTAAAAAGATGGGTTCCCAAGTCGAAATCCTCCCGGGCTAAGGTAGTCCTCATCAACCTGTAATACACGCGATAGATAAGAGTTAATTCTCTAGTCTCAGATTTGTTATTCATATTCATAGTCTTGATATTTAAAGTGAATGTATCCAAAACATTTGGGTCATTAATATCAACAGAAAAATTAGGATGGCAATTAAAGTAAATCGGGCCACCAGCCAAATTACTTTCTAATGCTCCTAACAATGAGTCATCAAAATGTAAAAAAGGTGCATCATGAAGTAAAACACAAACGTGAATATTAAGTCCTTTTCTAAATAAAGGCTTAACAGCAACTTGAACCAAACAAGTATGCAAATAGTTAAAATTAGATCTATATCTAATAATATCTTGCTCGTTCAAAAGTTTAATAACTTTTAGAGAGTTATTGATAGCAATAGTAGATTCACAAGTTTTAATATTGTGAATATGAACAAAACTAAAATGACCTATCTGGTAGATCTTATGAAAAGGTTCTTTGGGGATACTCCAGTTATCAATCCTTACGCGTGGACAGCCTTGATGGTGCCGACACTAAGTAATGGATTATGGGACCCTATGACAACTAACTTTCTTTTACAAAGTAGTGGGTCTAGGGAAGCTAAAGTTGATCGACAATAATTAATTGGTGGACCTAATTACCGACGCGTGACAGAAGGAGAAGATTACTTCGAACAAGTAGACAAAACGCGTGTCTATCAGTTTTTCTTTCCAGTGGGAAAGTAGTGATAAAGTAGGCACTCACAAGACATAAAGTGGGCATCCCCACTTGTGCTAAAGACAAAGGTATCTAGAACAATACTAAGACCAGATTCCTGTTAGGAATAGTAAAACTATCCTGGCGAAAAATAATTCCATTTCTTTGAAACTCTATTTTCCAGAGAGATTAGAAATCCTATTCCTCATAGGCTTCTAGATAGGCCTGTGTGATACCTCGGGGATAACACATATCTCCGTTATCCGAGGTGTCTTCTGAAGAACCAGCTTCTGTAAGGGACTGTAGAAGAGTAGCTTCGTCCTGGATGTCTAAGTCAAGAAGGGCTTGTTGTAGCTTTTTCTTGAGGGCTGCTTTTGATGAAATTAAGGCAGTGGACTGAGCTGTTGTTTTCCCTTTGCCCGGAATCGAGGATTTCGGCTTGGGAACCCATCCTTTTACCATTATCTCCTTGGATAAATACCTGATACGATCAAATTCAGTGACTTTGAAGTCCCAGTTGTGATATACGAAATCCTTTTCTGGATGAAATATTTGCACATCTTGCGTGTGCGGACAAAGTGGTGATGTCCTGAGTCTTCTGAAAATCTTCAGACTTCTGCAGGAACCGTTAAGGGAGGTTTTCTGAATGCCTTCCACCGGTCATAGAACTATCTAGGGATAGTGTCTTTGACCAGATCCAAACTGTACTTGACAAACCATATATGGGTAGGTCTGAGGTACATGAAATTATGCCATGCTTGTTTGTATGTGAACCACTTGTAAGTTTGGGGTTTGTGTCTCATACTCAGAGGTATGGGGGTGAGAAGATGATCAGCTTTCCATTCAAATGGGGTGAGAATCCTTTTGATGGTCAACTGAGAATAAAGAATCAATTCTGAGTTTTTCTCAGAGTACACATGCTCGATCTCAATGGAGTCAGTGTCAACAAGAATGGCCTCATAATACAGGCGAGTATGGAGTGGGTCGGAAATATCTATGTAGTCCGAGTTAAGGTAGCAGGGTTTGATCAAGTCTTGGACCATACCTGTTTCATAATCCTTGTCTAAGGCTAAAATGGGAAATGCCCTAGTAGGAACATAATCGAAAGACTCTTGGGTCTGGGAGGTCTGATTTTTAGTAGTCTGTTCTTTGGGCTGGACACTAGGGGTAATATCCTGGGCAAATGACTCTAGGATTGGAATTTCATAACTCTTCTTGGTTTGGATTTTTAAAGAGGTTTCTGATTTTTTGGCCTTCAGGTATTGGGCCTGTGATTTGGGGAATTTTCCCTAAAATGGCGAACTTATTTTGGGTTTGGGATGGACTAGGTAAGGAAGGAAACTAAGGCCTCAGTTGGGCCAGGTCAGAGGGAAGGAAAGGTCTGATCGTAGGGGTCAGCCTTTCGGACTTGACATTTTTAAACGGGGAGTTGAGCCTAGCTGGCTTCATGACCCTGTAGAAATTCACGGATCAGGAAATCAGGAAGAGAGTTGTTTTCTCCTTTAATATATTCAATATCGAAACCAAAGCTAGATAGTAGAGCTTTCCATCTAGCAAAAATTTGTTTAGAAACAAGATTTTTAACATCTTTAAATGAAATTTCTTTTGCTGATTTGCAATCAACTCGAAGTAAAAATGGTTTATTGATCAAGTCATCTTGAAACTTAGTGATACATAGTACTATATATAAAACTTCTTTTTTCACAGTGCTATAGTTCTTTTGGGTAGAGTTCTAGACTCCCGAACTGATTTTTTCCCTAATCTCATCTGGGAACTTACTCGAGAACTCTATGGCTCTGCAAATGGGCTTATGACTACCTTGATATAAGTCATGACCTAAAAATCTAATTGCGGTTTGAAAGAGCTTTATTTTCTTAGCGCTAACAACCATTCCATTTTGTTTAACAATATTGAACAACGTATTCAGATGCTTAAAATGATAATCTATGTCCTCAGAAAAGATCAAAACATCATCAATATAAACAATCAACATATAAGAGTAAGGATTGAAAATATTGTTCATAATGTTCTGAAATTCAGATGGAGCATTCTTTAATCTAAATGGCATGACATTTCATTCATAATGCCCAAAAAGGAACATTAAAAACAGTCTTATAATGATCCTTTTCAACAATTTGAATTTTCCAGAATCTAGACTTCATGTCGAACTCACTATAATGATTTGCTTTATAAGTTCTCTTAAGAAGATCCTTTTTGTTGGGGATTGGATGGCGAATCCATTTTAAAACAGCATTCAGAGGCTTTTAATTAATTACGAGCCTCGGGGCACCTCTTTCCTTGTCTGTAGAATTATTTCCATAAAACGCAGAACAACTCCAGGGAGAGTTAGAGGGGCGGATTATACCATTCTCTAGTAAATGGTTAATCTCAGACTTGCAAACTTCCAACATCTCATGGTTCATTTGAATAGGCCTAGCCTTTGTGGGGATAGTCCTTTCATCAAATCCATCAATGTAGGAAAGTTTAGCAGAATGCCTTTTTATTTTCCAAAAGGCTGTTGGCAAATTAGAACAAACTTCAGCTTTTAATTTTTTCAAAAGGGAATCGATCTTAGCAACCATTCCCGGGGTTTTTAAAGTTTGTTTAATTTGTTCAATCTTGATCTCGTTTTTGAGAAAAGAAATATGAGAGAAAAGCCTGTTAATTTTAAAAATAGACCTATTTTTTAAAAACAAACTTTCTTCAGGGGAAAGAGATTTAACAAATAGGAAAAAGACCTTTTGACCAAGGACGGATGCATGAATGCCATGTAAATCATCAGTATAAGGTTTTAACTGATTAATGAAAGGCAAACCAAGAATAATATCTTCATTGATATTTTCAGTTATCACAAAATCATTCATAAAGCAAATATTATTGTTACAAATATGAGCTTTAGATTATTTATAATTTATTTTCATCCGCTCTCCAGTAGCGGAAAACAAGCGCGTAGTACCTTTCTCAAGGTACTTAAGAGGAACAAGGCCTTTCACATTACAATTGCGATCAGCCCCAGTGTCAAACAAGGCAATCTTGTTCAACACGAAGTCTTTAGCAATCACCAACGTGATGGGGATATGCTGACTTAGAGATTTGATAGAGAATACTGAAGGGCTAGTTTCTTCCAAGATAACAGGATTGGGTTGCTCTCCTGGGAAATTAGGGAGATCTTCAGTATGGGGAGGAGCAACATACATTCCTTTGTCTGCTTGCGAGGAAACCTCTCGAAAAACCTGAGAAGTAAGCATCTCAACTTCAACGTTATCTAGTCGAGACTTCATCTCTTTGACTTCCTACTTAAGAGTATTCATCTCTTTTCGCAAGTCAGAGACAGAAGGTTCAGTAGGCTTATCAATCTTTGAGAAGATTTGCTTCATACTAAAAGGTTCTATGACCTTAGACGAGGAGGGTTTGTCTGAGCTAATGATAATCTTCTTAAGTTCGACAAGATACTTGGCTCTAGACTCATCACCCTTTATATGGTCTATGATATCAAAAAGAACTCCTTTTGAATCCTCAAAGATAACGTTAATGGTGTTAGACGTGCAATCACAAAACACTCCTTCACAATTCTTTGTACAAGAGTCTTCTGATCCTGACTGGCTTCCTTCAGACTCATAAGAGAAGTTAATATTTTCTTCGTCACTATGTTCTTCCGAAGACGAATAGTCAGAATAAGAATCATTATCTTGGAGGATAGCAAAGAGTTTCTCCTTCGTATCATCGTCTAAACCTAGGAGATTAATCTTTTTCTTCTTCTTAGAAGACTTACACTGACTGGCTCTATGTCCTGTCTTTCCACAGTTCCAGCAAACATCTTCCTTATTGGAAGGCCTATGTTTTTAAAACTTCCTTTTAGGTTTTTTAGCTTTGTACTTATTCTTTCTAGGCTTCCTAGACTTACGAAAGGACTTCTTAGACTTCTTCTAATTCACCTTTGAAGGGGGTGAGTCTATATTACCATACCCAAAATCTCGATAGAAACTACCTAATTCCGCTCTTGTGGTCAACCTATCTTTTTTAAGTTGACTCTTAAGCTTAAGGTCAGTACACAGTTCTAAGGTTGTGGTATTAACAATGCTGACTACATCACCGTAAGTCATCTGGTCATAGGGGATTTTACCACCACACCTATCCCAGATTTTGGCTCTAACTTATCGGCAAAACACGGAGGTAGACCGCTAATGAACCTATCTTTCCAAAAGTCACTATTGCAGTCACACCTAGTCTAAGGTTGTTGAGGATTTCTAGACTTCTATCGTGGAAGAGCTTGGGTTCACCCACAAAGTGTTTAGCTATGTGGTAAAGAAGGGTGGCACTAGGATCCTGACGGACCTCGGAATCTTCTACTTCTATACCACTTTCAGTCTTCACTGTTGTGATGACAGTGGTAGCAGAAAGAATATTAAATTTTTGGTCTTCGGAGATATAATTATCCCACCAGAATTTTAGCATACCAGTAAAACCTGCAGCAATCATAGAGGTTGCTTCTCTATCGGAAGAACCTCTCAGCTTATAACAAGTGACACAGACACCCATTTCCTGGAGGACACGATACATTTGATGTTCAGCTAACCCATCGATATTCCACTCGACGATGCCTCGACCATCATGAACTGATTGAGAGTGAAGATGGTACTCTTCATATTGAGTATCAGGAAAGGAAGGACGTTTGTAATAGTTTTTTCGATTTGGATATCGGTCAGCAAGCTTATGAAGAGTGTTATCAGACAGAGGTTTTACACTCTTAGAAGGCGAATAGAGATTGGATCCTTCAGAAAGAGAGGAACTAGCCTCCTTGGACTTAGAAGATTCGGGGGACTTTCCTTTGTCGAAAACATGAAATTTAGGAGACTTTGTGCTAGCTATTCAACAAGCTTTCCAGAGACTGCTATTTCGTCTCCGAGCTTAGGGAACAATTCACGCTGGAACTCTGGGGGTTTGAACATAAGATTAGGCTCTATCACACTACTGGTGCTGGGCCTAAACAGACTTAAGCTAGGATTAGGAATAGCAGACTTGGGCTTAGAATCCTCAATCTGCTGGGACACAGTATGAAGTAATTTGTTAGTATAATTATTCTACTCGACGATCCTATCAATATCTACGTTTGAGGTGAATGTCGAATGATTGACACTCTTTAGCTTGAAGGGAGACGCAGAGACAACCGTATTGGAGTGAGGAATTTTAATCCCTTCGAGAGGGGGAGTAACAGACTCAACCACTTTGTTGTACTGAGTATACCACTTGTTGACCAAGACCTGTAAGGACTCCTGTTGGTCATCAAGTTTGCCAGTCTCAAACCACCTGAAGAATTTGATATCAAATTTCAAATGCTTTATGTCTGAGATCCACTGTTTTCCGAACAGAGCTTGTTGGCTCTTTGAATAGGTACTAAGGTACCGCTTAACTCTTATACTATTCTTAGCATCACACCAAAGCTTCTTGAGAGAGTCCAGATCTAGGGTATAATCCTCATCAGCAACGATAACACCCAAGCCATGGTCTGAATATTTCCTTGGAGGCTCCATGTCAGACACTGTGGGACTAGAAGGTTCCCTTACCTGAGATTTCTAAAATACCTTTGGGATTTCTCCCGAAAAATCAACAGCTTCTATAGGACCCTTATCCCTAGATCTAAAGGATTGAGACCTACAAGACACCTCCTCCGGGGTTTTGGAAGAAGTGGAGCCTATAGAAAAACTTGGACGTGTACGAGAATCAAGAAATTTTAGATCAACTGAACCATCCATGTTCTAAATAATACGTTCAATCTGACGATTCTCCGTATGAGACGAAACAGGTTGGGTAATGCCCTCAAAGTGCCAATCTGTATTGGCCAGCAGGTCATTCCACTTGAGAAGGCGAGGAACAAAGACTGTACCATGCTCTTGGTTAGCTTCCATAAGAATAGTTACACCTTTGGCACTCTCTATCCTGGCCTTAGGGGATAAGGTAGTCCTCATCAACCTGTAATACACGCGATAGATAACAGCTAATTCTTTAGTCTTAGATTTGCTGTTCATATTCATAGTCTTGATATTTAAAGTTAATATATCCAAAAGATTTGGGTCATTAATATCAACAGAAAAATTAGGATAGCAATTAAAGTAAACCGAGCCACCAGCCAAATTACTTTCTAATGCTCCTAACAATGAGTCATCAAAATGTAAAAAAGGTGCATCACGAAGTAAAGCACAAACAGGAATATTAAGTCCTTTTCTAAATAAAGGCTTAACAGTAAGTTGAACCAAACCAATATGCAAGTAGTTAAAATTAGATCTATATCTAATAATATCTTGCTCGTTCAAAAGTTTAATAACTTCTAAAGAGTTATTGATAGCAATAGTAGATTCACAAGTTTTAATATTGTGATTATGAACAAAACTAAAATGACCTATCTGGTAGATCTTATGAAAAGCTTCTTTGGGGATACTCCAGTTATCCAAATTAGATTCAGTAACAGCAACCTGGGTTGCACGAGAAGATAAGTTAACAGAATTTAAAATAGTTTGATTATTCATCAAAGAAAAGATACTGTCTAGAGTAAGGGGAAATCAAAGCTTAAGTCTAGCAGAAAAGACTATAATTACGCTAAGGTACAGATTAAGGCTAATTCTCATTATAACTGGTTTGTTATTATCTACACGTCCTCTTGGCTTTACCTCTACTTCTTCTAGAGTTATCTCGGCGACGGGAACACCTAAAGGTCACTATCAACGCCTACCACGGCTACATGGACAAAAGGGATAGGCTTGCTAACATCTAATTCGAATATTAATCGGATACCTCACACTCATAGAAGAAAGTAAGTACCTCATACAGTGTAGATAAATAACAATACAGTATAAAAAGAATTAGTCATAATATGTAACTTAACAAAATTAAAGGAGTTTAACCCATAAACTTTCCCTTTGAAAACCCTCAGACTCCGGACAGTATATGTGTTTAGTTTTTCATGCTAAACACACATACAACCATCGTGGCCTGATAGAAATCTGGCTCTGATACCAGGAATACAGGATCAATATTAAACCAGCTAGTGCTTTTACCACTAACCCAGCTGAGTTGATGGATTTCCAGAAAATAAAATTAATACTAAAAGCTTAATATTAAAAGATCAGAGTAAAAGCTTACTTAAAACACTATCTTTATTCAAGATAAAGAGTAGATTTAAACAGTGGACTGAAAGACTGGATGCTAGGAGTATGAACAGAAGACTTAATGAATATTTTGGCAGAGTTTTGCTAAAATTTTTCCCATGCCCTCTATTGAGTCTCTGAATGTCTATATATATACCTCAGAGAATGAAGTAAGGTCTAAGATTCTTACGTGTGGACGGCCTTGATGATACCGACACTAAGTAATGGATTATGGGACCCTATGACAACTAACTTTCTTTTACAAAGTAGTGGGTCTAGGGCAGCTAAAGGTGACCGACAATAATTAATTGGTGGACCCTATTATCAACGCGTGATAGAAGGATAAAATTCCTTCGAACAAGTAGACAAAACGCGTGCATATCAGTTTTTCTTTCCAGTGGGAAAGTACTGATAAAGTAGGCACTCACAAGACATAAAGTGGGCATCCCCGCTTGTGCTAAAGACAAAGGTATCTAGAACAATACTCGAACCAGATTCCTGTTAGGAATAGTAAAAGTATCTCGATGGAAAATAATTTCGTTTCTTTGAAACTCTATTTTCCACAGAGATTAGAACTCCTATTCCTCATAGGCTTCTAGATAGGCCTGTGCGATACCTCGGGGATAACATATATGTCCGTTATCCGAGGAGTCTTCTGAAGAACCAGCTTCTGCAAGGAGCTGTAGAAGAGTAGCTTCGTCCTGGCTATCTAAGTCAAGAAGGGCTTGTTGTAGCTTCTTCTGAGGGCTGCTTTGGATGTAGCTGAAACAGTGGGCTGAGCTGCTGCTTTCTCTTTGCTCGGAATCGAGGATTTTGACTTGGGAACCCATTCTTTTACCATTATCTCCTTGGATAAATACCTGATATGATTAAATTCTATGACTTTGAAGTCCCAACTAATGATGTACGAAATCCTTTTCTGGAAGAAATATTTGCACATCTTGATGTGTACGGGCAAAGTGGTGATTTCCTGAGTCTTCTGAAAATCTTCAAACTTTGATTTTATCTAGCTATGATTTCAAAATTGAATATATTAAAGGAGAAAGCAACTCTCTTCCTAATTTCCTAACCCGTGAATTTCTACAGGGTCATGAAGCCAGCCAGGCCCAACTCCCCATTTAAAAATGTCAAGTCCGAAAGGCCGACCCCTACGGTCAGACCTTTCCTTCCCTCTGACCTGGCCCAACTGAGGCCTTCGTTTCCTCCCTTACCTAGTCCGGTCCAAAGCAAAAATAAGTTCGTAATTTTAAGGAAAATTCTCCAAATCACAGGCCCAATACCTGAAGGCCCAAAATCAGAAACCTCTTCAAAAATCCAAACCAAGAAGAGTAATGAAATTCCGATCCCAGCCCAAAGAATAGACTACTAAAAATCAGACCTCCCATACCTAAGAGTCTTTCGCTTATGTTCCTAATAGAGCATTTCCCATTTTAGCCTTAGACAAGAATTTTGAAACAGGCAGGGTCCAAGACTTAATCAAACCCTGCTACCTTAACTCGAACTACATAGATAGTTCCGACCTACTCCATACTCGCCTTTATTATGAGGCCATTTTTGTTGACACTGACTCCATTGAGATCGAGCACGTGTACTATGAGAAAAACTCAGAATTCATTCTTTATTCTCAGTTCACCATCAAAAGGCTTCTCACCCCACTTGAATGGAAACTAATCATCTTCTCACCCCCATACCTCTGAGTATGAGACACAAACCCCAAACTTATAATTGGTTCACATACAAACAAGCATGGTATAATTTCATGTACCTCAGACCTACCCATACATGGTTTGTCAAGTACAGTTTGTATCTGGTCAAAGTCACTATCCCTAGATGGTTTTATGAATGGTGGAAGGTATTCGGAGGAAAAATAGAAAACATCCCTCAACGGTTCCTGCAGAAGTTTGAAGATTTTTAGAACACTCAAGAAATCACCACTTTGCCCACACATATCAAGATGTGCAAATATTTCATCCAGAAAAGGATTCCGTACATCATCAACTGGGACTTCAAAGTCACAGAATTCGATTGTATTAGGTATTTATCCAAGGATATATTGGTAAAAAGATGGGTTCCTAGGCCGAAATCCTCGATTCCGAGCAAAGGGAAAGCAGCAGCTCAACCCACTATTTCAGCTTCATCTAAAGCAGCCCTCAGAAGAAGCTACAACAAGCCCATCTTGACTTAGACAGCTAGGACAAAGCCTCTCTTCTACAGCTCCTTGCACTAGCTGGTTCTTCTGAAGACTTCTCGGATAACGGAGATATGTATTATCCCCGAGGTATCGCACAGGCCTATCTAGAAGCCTATGAGGAATAGGATTTCTAATCTATGTTGAAAATAGAGTGTCAAAGAAACGAAATTATTTTCCGCCGGTATAGTTTTACTATTCCTAATAGGAATCTGGTTCAAGTATTGTCCTAGATACCTTTGTCTTTAGCACAAGTGGGTATGCCCACTTTATATCTTGTGAGTACCTACTTTATCACTACTTTCCCATTGGAAAGAAAAACTGATAGGCACGCGTTCTGTCAACTTGTTCGGAGGAATTTTATCCTTTTGTCACGCGTCGGTGATAGGGTCAACCAATTAATTATTGTCGGTTACCTTTAGCCACCCTAGATCCACTACTTTGTAAAAGAAAGTTAGTTGTCATAGGGTCCCATAATCCATTACTTAGTGTCAGCACCATCAAGGCATCCACGCGTAAACCTTACTTCATTCTCTTAGGTCTATATATAGACACTCAGAGACTCAGTAGAGGGCATCGGAAAAATTTTAACAAAACTCTGCCAAAATATTCATTAAGTTCATATGCCTAGCATCCTGTCTTTCAGTCCACTGTTATAATCCCCTCTTTATCTTGAATAAAGATAATGTTTTAAATAAGTTTTTACTCTGATCTTTTAATATTAAGCTTTTAATATTAATTTTATTTTTTGCAAATCTATCAACTCAGCTAGGTTAGTGGTGAAAGCACTAGGACTGATTTTTGGAAAAAATAGAAAATCCCCCAACAAAAAGTCTGAACAAAGTAAAAAGCAGCTGGTTATGCGTCTACTCCATTCTTGAACAACTTTTCTATTTTTTTTTAATTTTATTTTTCTAAAGTGATTCTATGAATTGAGATGAACACCTCACAATTATAGAATATCAAAAATGAAAGAGAAAATATAAAATTTCTTTGAATAGGATTAAAAAAAGCATGATGCGAATTTTTTATTTTTTTATTTTTTCAAAATGCAGAATGTGAAGGGATAGTCAAATCTTGACCACAATTGATACCAACAGTTCGAAATGCATTACACTTATTACATTCTTCTTCCCTTTTTTCAACTGAAATTGGATTTGAAGTAATTCCTAAAAATTCAAGTGGTACCTCAAACATATTTAAATATCAACAAGGTTCGTTCGTCTTACTTCAAACAAAGATTTGAATATCACCAAACTTCTTGTGTCAAGTGCCCTCACAAGAAAGAAAGTCCCAACTCACACATGGAATATTTGGTTTAAGGACATCATGCAAAATACTCTCACACTCAGAAGGCTATTCAATGCATGCAATTGTGATACCATATGCTTGGCCTTTATCTAAATCTCCACTAATGTGAGAATGTTTGACATGGGATCACGTAGGACTTGTTATTGGCTTGCATTAGGGCTAGGTAGGATATTTATTTGGAATAGAAGTGACTTAATCCTTTCTTGAGCGTCACAACATTTTTATGCTTTCTTTGACTTTGTAGGGGTTATTTGCCATGCCATATTTTCTCTTGCATTTTTTTTCATTTTTTCATTTTTTTATTTATTTTTTTCCGTTTGATTTTTTTCTTTTTTTTTTCTTTTTTTTAGATCTTTTCTGTCTGTAGAAGTCATTCTTTAATTCTTGATTTTGAGACTTTGCGTCTTTCTCTTTTGACAATTTCAAGCCTACATCTTCATTTTATCATTTGCACTTTTTTTTACGCTCAAGAAAGATGGGCCAAAAGGGATAATGCATGTATGTAATTAGAAGGGTAACGGCCGAGAGATGGTTGTCCAAAGAAAAAGTTTCAGGGTCAAAGGGGGAGAAACTAAGGATTACTGTTATTTGGTAGGCTATGAAAGGCACAAACGGGTCAAAGAAGGCCTACGATCCTTTCTCAGATCAAACATTACTCCAGATTTTGCCTCGACAAACATTCAGGCCAAGTTCTAGATCAACAACGCGATGCAATGTATTTTTATCTAAAGGTCACCACACAATGCACTTGAAACAATAAGGTTGATTTTATTCTTATATTGAATGCGTGCAAGAAAATTTTCAACCATCATAAAAATATAATGAGAGGTACCAAAAGAATCTATGATTTACCACAAAACTAAATGATCATCTCGTCAAATATTTACATGTTTCTAGCTGTAATGGTATCAAATGAGTTGAAGATACGACTTTAAAAACATGTACAAAAGGATTTTTTTTTTTGAAAAATGAATAAAGAGCACCGAACCCAAAAGGGTTGCCTATGTCTCTCAAAGAATTGAGAATCAGGTACGTGTAGTCCGTGAAGATATGATATAAAATTTATAGTTTTTTTTTTAGAAAAATGTATGTTCTTTTTTTTCTTTTTTGAAACAAAAACAATCAGAAAATCATTAGTTCACACTAGAGACAAACTATTCAAATTAATATCAAACAAAATTTATATATATATTTGAAAAAATGTAGGATAAACAAAATGAAAAACACCATTCTAATATAAAATAACGCATGAGAATAAGAATATGCACAAGCTCAATTAGTGTCTTGTAAATCTAAAATTTGATTGCAATCTTGGTAGAATTTTTGAGCACTTCTCTAAAATAAGTGTCACGGCCCAATCCAGGGGCCGTGACTAGTGCCGATAGGGCACCCAAACGGTACCAAACTGAATTCCCAAACTTATGTGTCACAGA
>JAABOM020000110.1:6987776-6998495 GCA_011800125.2 Solanum clarkiae | reverse complement strand
CCAGGAAACAGCCTCTCTACTTTTATGGTAGTGGTAAGGTCTGCGTACATTCTACCCTCCCCAGACCCCACTTGTGGTATTTTACTGGTATGTTGTTGTTGTAGTTGTTGTTTGTTCTATTTAAAGAAAGAAAATGTTTTGGCATAAAAAAAGAGTAAAAATGTTTGAAAAGATAAAAGATATAACTTAGTTTAATTTTTTTAAAAAAATATAGCTAAATACTTTTAGTCATATTCAGTCCAGTCAAATTCTTTCAAATATAATCACCCTTTTTAACCTAATCATTTTTTAAGTATTGACAGCTCTTTGAAAAAATCAATCAATTTTTAAAGTCAGTTAACTTTTCTTTTTTCAAAGTTAATCAAAATTAGTCCAACTTTTTAATCGTCGGATAACCGCATGTACCGGTCATTTCAAGTGCGTAAAACCTTCTTGAAGTGAAAATGTGAACCCGAACCTTTTCTCTGAATTTTAAAAGATTTTTTCTGTTAGGTCTTTTAAAATATTTAACAATTTCCTAATTATCCATAAAATTAGGTGGCGACTCTGTTTTTCTTTTGAATTTCAAAAATTGGTTTTTCTCAAATTAATTGAGTTGAAATTGATTTTTTAATTTCGAATTTTTCTTTTCAAAATAAAAAGATATTTTTCGGCATAACAGTAGCAACTCTGCTTGGGACTTTCAATTAGGTTCTAACCATTAGATTAGGTTGTTTGACTAACTATTTGATTTGATGTATATTAGGTCTTATTTTCTTATTTGTTTAAATTCAATATTAAACTGTCATTTTCATTTTATGGAACTTCCTATTTGTCTTGCGTATTTGGAAGGACGGTTTTGCGAGCCCGCAGCTGAATCTCTAAATATTTAACCCTTTACGGAATAAGTGATAATTTATTGGTTCGTGATGCGTCCAATGGTTGTCATGAATTTCCAGCTCAGGTTGTCCACCTGGGTACCCACTCTAGTCAAAACCCACTCTTATACACCTAGGATAGAGAGAAACCAAAACCCTATTTTTAAGCATTGGCCTAGGACGACCCAATGCGTTAGGCGTGTTGGGCCCATTAGACAGACCACCTTGAGTCCAAAGTGGCCTTCGACCTAAATGGACGATCATGTTTATGTGTTAATTGAAGGATGTGTAATAATTTAAACAACTCATTATCACATGGGCGGGGAGGACTTAACCTGTTTGTTTCTTGTAGGATGGCCCAGATATACGAACCTTTGAAGATTAGAATGGTAACTCAACCTCACCCCTTTCTCTAGGTATGGTGGGCAAGAATGAATGAGATTAAGGAAGCACTCTCGGCAGTCGATGTTGGATGGATAAGCCGGCTCAAAGGACCAAACATTCTGCTCCGAAAGTTGTACTACCAATTCGAACGCGCTGATGGCTACGAAAGGTTTAAAGGGGAATTTATTTCAGAACAAGATTGGGAAGAGAAACGGCGTTTTGTTTTCGCTGTGTGCTTATTAGGAACTATGGTTTTTTCCCAAAATTTGAGACACGCTATCCATCCAAGCGTAATAATGGTTACTCGTGCCATCTTCAATGGAGACAAATGTGGGACGTCGACCAAGTATTACACCCTAGCGCGGATGATCCTCGCGGAAAAATACAGGGCCTTGGATAAATGTCAGAATATGAGTCGATTCTTTCAAGGTTGCAACCTAATACTTCAGTGGTGGATGATGAAGCACTTACTCAAATCCCACAACCCTGTTGAACCAGATCCAAAGTGTCAGAGTGATCAATTCTCTTCTCGTGAGTGGTGGTTACATCTTAATCACTTCAAAGCAGAGAATGGACAGCAATTTTGGATGCCAATATTGAGTGGATTGCGGGATGAAGATATACAGTGGTCCATTGATAATATTGTTTTGGGTGTAATTCGGAGTAGAGAGCTTCCTTTCTTAGTATTTGCCGGACTTAGGGGCACCCGACCATATGCTCCTGGTCGAGTTCTCAAGCAGTTAGGTTGTAACCAAGTTGTTCCTCAAACAGGGGATATGAAGAGATTCACAATAGATCATGAAGATGGTCAAGTATCCTTCGCTAAGATGATGATTCGGGATTGGAAAAATCAAAGTGTGGCAGGAGATAAGGTTCCCAATAGATTTAAGGCCAACTGTAGTAGCACGTATAAGGAGTGGTCAAAGAAGGAGCTTAGTGGAATAATCAAGCCTGGCCCGAATATACCCCATTTTATCAAGGATGTTGAAGCTGAAAATCAAGTCTTACATCATTGACTCCACAAACCAACGTCAACATTTGGACGATACTAAAGTCGTAAAACAGCTTAGGCAAAAGCTCGATAGAGCGAGACAGTGCATAATTAGGTTGGATGATCACATGGAAAAACAAGTTCAGATTATAGGGGAAAACCAGTCACACAGAGGAAACACAGTTGGCAAGAGATTACTTGTGGGAAAACAGATACTTCATATGGCATGAGGTTGAGACAGCAAAAAGGGCAAGGATTAACGAGGGAGCCGAGGCGACTTAGAGTCTTTTGTTATCCCCTGCGTGGGATTGGTTTTTATTTTGTAGAACTTAAACTTTTGTTATCTCCTGCGCGGGATTGATTTTTATAAACTTAGAATCCGTTTAAGCACTTTTGATGTATCTTCCGAAGGAACCTAGAGTCTTTCGTTGTCCCCTACATGGGATTAATTTTATTCTGTAAAATTTGGGATTTGCCTTTGCGTTTTGTATACACTTTAATGTATCGTTTATCTTTGGGGCAAAAGAAAGCACATTGGGGATAATGAGTTGTCTTTAAATTAATACACATCTTTCAGAACAATAGGCCTGCCCTTGGCATAAAAGGGCCACCTGCATTTAGGATACGCGATAACTGCTATCTGTTTGTGTGATTGTATTGCTGTTTGTGTGACTATGTGTGTTTATATGATTATTGATACATGAATTACCGTTTGAGGAAAATAACATGTTTGTTTTTGAGTAATTCTTCTTACATGTAATTTAAAACTGATCTGTGTTGATACGCTGGCTGATCATCCATACTTCACAAGGTCCAAAGTCCATAACGATCCCTCCCTTGACCAAAGTTGGCAAAAAGGCAAAATGACAGATCAAAATGATGACACAAATTTGACAGAAATCACTGTAACAGATCCTGCTACCACACAGAAAAACCAATTAATTCAACAGTTAATACAACAAATTGCGGACATGAGGGCAGAAGTAAAAAGGGCTCAGGATTTGGCGAACTTGGCTATCGCCGCTAGTATTCCCGCTATAGACGACGGGAGCCCCTCACTTCATTTCCCCTCTCCTCATCAGCCTACCCCTTTCTCCCTTATACAAACTTCTCCCGTCATCAATGACTCGAGACCTTCCAACCCTTATCCCACAACACCACTCTTTTCCAATAACCCAAATACTACCCAAATTGGCAGATCCTCCCAAATGGCCCAAGCTACTCACCACCAGATGAATCACCCTGAAAATCAACCCTCGGACCAATGTAACCCACTCACAACACAAAGTCCACCTCCTAAAATCCCTTTCCATATTCTAGTCCTCCCAAATCCACAAAATCCTCACACCATGATATGACATGACATTGGCAGATTTAAAATTTTTAAACTGTGTCAAAAATAAACATAATTAGATAAAAAGTAATTGAATATAAGATGAAAATTAAGTGCGAACATGGGAACCATTTATTTAAAAATAAAGTGGAAATTTTAATAGAATCAGTGTCCCCCTTTTAGTCTTGTATAAATTTGAAACACAAAATTCAAGACCTGATTGATCAGGACATAGTTGTTCTCCGCACTATTGATCCTAATGTAAACAAGAACCCTTTGCCTGATCATGAAAGGAATACCGCCGGCATGATCGAAACAGATGAAGATTGGTGTGAGTCCAAGAAGATAATACCAAAGTGCGCGACAAGTTTAGAGAAGAGTATGGCGTTCCTAAGCATCACAGAAAAACCAAAGTGGAGATTCTGATGCCCTGCGAGATAATTGTTACAACACCTAAAGAGATCCCTAAAAAGAAGTTTGAGATCTAGGTTTTCAGTACAGTTGGAACAACTCAAGGAGCAAGTAAGAAGGCTCCACGACCTATAAGTGAAGCAGAAGCAGAAGAGTTTTGGAGAAAGATGCAACTACAAGACTGTCCCATTTTAAAATACTTGGAAAAGGTACCTGGTCAGGTTTCTGTGTGGACCTTGTTGATAAACTCACAACATCATAGACAGGCACTTATGAGAGAACTTGACAACATCTATGTACCGGTGGGAACGAACAGTGATAATCTGGCAGTGATGATAAGCCAAGTTACCCGAGGACATAGCATTAGTTTTGGTGATGACAAGTTACCGTTCGAGGGGGTGATGCATAACAAGCCACTTTATGTCACAATCAAATGCCGGGGGATGGTCTTGAATCGCATCCTAATTGATGATGGATCTGGCTTGAATATCTGCCCTCTGTCCACCCTTGAGCAGTTGAACTATGATATGGGGAAAATTCAGCAAAGTTAGGTTTATGTGAAAGCATTTGATGGTGGTAGAAGAAATACAATGGGAGCAGTAAATCTGACAATTTGTGTGGGGCCTGCAGAATTTGGTATCGAATTCCAAGTGATGGATATAGTTACCAGCTACAACGTGTTGCTAGGTAGACCTTGGATCCATATGGCAAGAGCAGTACCTTTCACCTTTCATCAAATGGTGAAATTCATTTGGAATGAACAGGAGGTAGTCATTCATGGTGAAGGAAGCCATTCAAATATTTACGCACCTATCATCAATGATATCGCCAAGGGATTAGATTTTCACACCATAGAAATAGTAAACGCCACAGAAGATAACCAGACATCACGACCTCCTATGCCTACTGTGTACAAGATGATAGCTATGGTAATGTTGAGGAATGGATTCGAACCTGGCTTTGGACTAGGGAAGCATTTACAGGGAATTACTGAGCCTATTATGTTGGCAGCAAAGCAGTCAAGGTTCGGTTTGGGGTACACCGTTGAGATGGAACATGAATTGGGAGTTCAGAAGCAGAATGATGATCAAGCTTTAGCCCGACCAATACAACATTTGTACCTATCATTTCCAATTCGAGAATGCCTCGACAATGATGCTCTTGGGGGAGGGATCTAGCCACGCTCTTCGGCAGCTGGGACTGACTTTGTAAGGGGTGAATTTATTACTCAGATAGTAGATCGCCCGTTCATTCTTTCTAGTTTCATCTTGCTGACCCAACACACACCCAAATGCATTATCGAAAATCGACAAATACAATAGCAGTGGACTCCCTTCTTGTAGAGGTACCAACACTGGTGGATTAGATAGATAACTTTTGATAGTATCAAAAACTGACTGGCATTCCTCGCTCCACCCCGTTAATACGTCCTTTTTTAGCATTCTGAAGATAGGCTCACAAATTAATGTAGATTGGGCTATGAACCTGCTGATGTAATTCAATCTCCCCTAGAAAATCATGACTTACTTCTTCGTCCTTTGTGGAGGTAAATCCTGGATGGCTTTGATTTTGAAAGGGTCAAGCTCAATACCCCATTGGCTGACTATAAACCCTAATAACTTACCAGCGGGCACCCCGAAAGCACACTTTGCAGGATTTAACTTCAAGTTATACCTGCGTAGGCGATCAAAGAACTTTCTCAGATGATCCGAACTCTCTCACGACTCGATGATGACATCATCCACGTATACCTCAATCTCCTTATGAATCATGTCATAGAAAAAGAGTCGTCATGGCTTTCATATAAGTAGCTCCTGCATTCTTGAGGCCAAATGGCATCACCCTATAATGGTACACACCCCAAGGCATTATAAAAGTTGTCTTCTCTGCATCCTCCTCATCCATTAATATTTGATGATACCCCATGAAACAATCCACGAACGATTGCACCTCATATTTAGCACAGTTGTCAATGAGGATGTGGATGTTTGGCAATGGAAAATCATCCTTCGGAATGGCTTTATTGAGATCCCTGTAATCAATGCAGATCCGAATATTTTCATCTTTCTTAGGCACCAGGACAATGTTGGCCAACCAAGTAGGATATTGCATCACCTCGACTACTTTAGATTGTATCTGTTTAGTAACTTCCTCCTTAATTTTTAGACTTAAATCTGGCTTGAATTTCCTTGTCTTCTGTTTTATCGGATTGAAACCGGGGTTGATTGGCAATTTATGAGAGGCAATATCAGTATTCAGACCCGGCATATCTTCGTAGGACCAAGCAAAGACATCTACGTATTCTTTGACCAAATCAACAATCTCTTGCTTCTGAACATCACACAAATGCACACTGATTTTGGTCTCCCTAATACATTCTTCATTTCCCAAATTCACTATCTCAGTTTCATCCAAGTTAGGCTTGTCTCGATTTTTGAACTCTCTCAATTACTCGGCCATATGCTCAGGAACTGAGGTTTCCTCATTGTGTCCTTCAAACTCAAGGTCATCTGCTTCATTTAGTTCATTCAGCTTTTGATATGACATAACATTGACAGATTTAAAATTTTTTAAACTGTGTCACAAATAAACATAATTAGATAAAAAGTAATTAAATATAAGATGAAGATTAAGTGCGAACATGGGAACCATTTATTTAAAAATAAAATGGAAATTTTGGCCATGACTAAAGGTCAATCTTTCTTTGAAAAGTTTACAAGATCACATATAATTGAAATAAAAGATCAATGGCCTCTAAAAGACAGCCAACTATTTAAAACAGTGGATAATTTAGAACAATTCCGTCTACCAAGACAAGCGGGCAATTAGTGGTAGGGCAGGTGCCCCTTCCAACTCTCGATCTTCCAGCACTGCGCCTTGGCTGCTTAGTGGCTGGTTTGCATCATCATCATCAACCGTATCCACTTCCTCGAACATGTCCCAGATCCCTCCCCCAATACCATCATCGTCGAGGCATTCTCGGATTGGAAATGACAGGTATAAATGTGGTATTGGCCGGCCTAAAGCTTGATCATCATTCTGCTTCTGAACTCCCAATTCATCTTCCATCTCAACGGTGTACCCCAAACCGAACCTTGACTGCTTTTTTGCCAATATAATAGGCTCAGTAATTCCCTGTAAATGCTTCCCTAGTCCAAAGCCGGGTTCAAATCCATTCCTCAACATTATCGTAGCTATCATATTGTACACAGCAGGCATAGGAAGTCCTGATATCTGGTCATCTTCTGTGGTGTTTACTATTTCCATGGTATGAAAATCTGATCCCTTGGCGATATCATTAATGATATGTGTGTAAATATTTGAATGGCTTCCTTCACCATGAATGACTACCTCCTGTTTATTCCAAATGAATTTCACCATTTGATGAAGGGTGGAAGGTACTGCTCTTGCCATGTGGATCCAAGGTCTACCTAGCAACATGTTGTAGCTGGTAACTATATCCATCACTTGGAATTCGACACCAAATTCTGCAGGCCCCACATAAATTGTCAGATTTACTGCTCCCATTGTATTTCTTCTACTGCCATCAAATGCTCTCACACAAACCTGACTTTGCTGAATTTTACCCAAATCATAGTTCAACTGCTCAAGGGTAGACAGAGAGCAGATATTCAGGCCAGATCCACCATCAATCGGGACACGATTCAAGACCATCCCCCGACATTTGATTGTGACATGAAGTGGCTTGTTATGCATCAACCCCTCGAACGGTAACTCGTCATCACCAAAACTAATATGATGTCCTCGGGTAACTTGGCTTATCATTGCTGTCAGATTATCCCTGTCTGTTCCCACTGGTACATAGATATTGCCAAGTGCTCTCATAAGTGCCTGTCTATGACGTTGTGAGTTCATCACAGGGTCCACACAGTAACCTGACCTGGTACCTTTTCCAAGTATTTCAAAATGGGATAGCCTTATGGTTGCATCTGTCTCCAAAACTCTTCTACTTTCGCTTCACTTATGGGTCGTGGAGCCTTCTTACTCACTCCTTGAGTTGCTCCAGCTGTACTAAAAACCTGGATCTCAAACTTCTTTTTAGGGATCTCTTTAGGGGTTGTAACAATTATCTCGCAGGGCATCAGAATCTCCACATTTGGTTTTTCCGTGATACTTAGGGACGCCACACTCTTCTCTAAACTTGTCGTGCACTCTGGTATTATCTTCTTGGACTCACACCAATCTTCCTCCATTTCGATCATGCCGGCGGTATTCCTTTCATGATCAGGCAAAGGGTTCTTGTTCACATTAGGATCAACAGTGCCGAGAACAACTATGTCCTGATCAATTAGGTCTTGAATTTTGTGTTTCAAATTTATACAAGACTCGGTGTCATGTCCAGCGTTGTTGGAGTGATACGCACAAATCTGGTCCCTTCTGAAGAAACGAGAGTTAGTCTCTACGGCTTTCGGGGGGATAGGTTGGATCAAACCTGCAGCTAACAACCTTTCAAACAACTTCGTTCGACTCTCGACAAGAGGAGTAAACACCCTAGGGGGTTTTGGATTAGGGGAGTTGTAGTTATTTTGCGGAAGTGGAGGTACTTGACGGTAATCGAGGAAATTACAATGAGGGGTGTAGAGATTTGGACTCCTGGATGTGGCGGTGTTCGATGATTTGCCTGCGAGGTTTGGAAATTTGGACTTGGGTAGCCGGTGGTAGGATTCGAATAATTTGGCTGTATATGGGAGCAATTTGGTGGGGAGACTGATAGTTTGGGGGTGAGGGATAATATTCTGGCTGGGCACGAAAGGCGGGGGTTGGTTGTTGATGGGTTTGAAGGGTGGACCTTTTGGGGTGGCTGCTAGGGGCTCTCCTCCTGTCCCATATGCTAGAAATGGTTGACACATCCTCTTTCCTTTTTCTCAACGTCCCAGATCTTCCTGCCGTAGCTACTATGCAGCCAATCTTGCTGGTCTTCAACCCATCCTCAATATGTTCCCCGACCTTCACTATGTCTGCAAACTTCACCCTCACGAGCAAAATCATTCTGTCATAAAATTTTGGCTCCTATGAGCGCACAAACTCTTCAATAACCTCTTTTTCAGACATGGGAGGTTGTACTCTAGCAGCATTCTTCCTCCACCTATATACATATTCCCGGTGCTTTTTGTTGATTTTTGCTTAATCCTTTCCAATGAATAACGATCCGGTACTATTTCAATATTGTAAGCAAAATGTTCAACGAAGTCTTTGGCCATGGTACTCCAATTAGCCCATCGATTTACTTCTTGGGAGGTGAACAATAATAGAGCCTCCCCACTTAAACTTCTACTAAAAAGTCGCATCAGCAGCACTTCGTTCTTCCCAACTCCCACTAACTAGTCGCAGTACGCCCTCAAATGAGCCAAGGGATTCCCACTCCCGTTGAAAGTATCAAACTTTTAGTGACATGACATTGGCCGTTGAAATTGACTCCACGCTCTTAGGAATCAGGCTACTTGTAGTTCGATTCTATCGGTTGAAGAGAAAATTTCTTATTCGGAGATAACCTCAGGTTTAGGAGGAATGACAAACAAGTTGAGTCATGAAAAAGAGGCTTGCAATCTCTTAATCATAAATGTGGCGCGCTTCACATCCATAATTATGATTCTACCTAGACATAATTTCCAAAACTCTTAGTACGTCATCACTCAAATTGGAAGATTGCCTCCGCTGAGAGTTGAGAGTATCCAAAGGCAAAACTTGAAAATAAATTACTGACTCACAGAAAGTTGCACATGCCTTCTGACAGGGGTGTGGTTAGATGGTGGTGGTAGTTGCTTCCCAGCTCGTGTCCAAAGGGTTTGACGCCCCTCTTCGGACTATGTCCCAGTTTGCTGCTAAGAAAAAGTTCCACGTTGTGTTGCGTCCTACTTGATGACGTTCACACCTGTGGTTTGTTTTGAGATTTTCATCCTTTTGGATGCTCTTGCTATGACTAAAACAAAATGTTAGTAAAAATATAATTTGAAATAAAAATAACACTTTTTTACCTCATTCGATGTTTGTTCTTCTCTTTGGTGTGATAGAGATTGAATCAATATGAAGCAACCATTGTATGGTTCTTTCGGCGTCTTGAAAAAATAAAATAATAGTGATAATCATGCGGTGGCTATATCGGCAGCTCTCCATGCTCTTCGCCATAATAAAAATAATCTTTGCCGGTGATGATCATGTGATGGCTCAGCAGCTGGGGATAAAACGTCCATGTTGGCCTGATAGATAATGAATCAATATTGAAGAGACCATTGTAAGGTCCTTTCGGCAATAAAATAGCCTTAATAATCATGCTGTGGCTATCTCGGCAGCTGGCCACGCTCTTCGCCATAATAAAATAATCTTTGTTGGTGATAATCATGTGATGGCTCAGCAGCTGGAGATAAAATAGCCACTTTGGCACTGGATATAAAATGGCCTTCTTGGCAACGAATGATAAAATGGCATTTTGGTGACGAACGATGATATGGCCTTCTCGGCAGTTAAAGATGCAATTGCCCTCTTGGCAACAAACAATGAAGTGGCCTTCTTGGCGGTGAACGATGATATGGCTCTCTTGGCAGCTTAAAAATAAAATGGCCCTCTTGGCAAAGATAGCTGAAATGGCCCTCTTGGCAAATGATGAAATGGCCCTCTTGGCTATGAATGACGAAATAACCCTCTTGCCCGGAAAATATAGCAAGACCTACTTAATGCATGTAGCTCAAATCAATGCATTTTAAGAAAAAGAAACCTTGTAGGTA
>JAABOM020000110.1:6972860-6987676 GCA_011800125.2 Solanum clarkiae | reverse complement strand
TCTTCCCTTTTTCCTTACCTATAAATAGGACCTTTAGTTTTCAATAATAAATTGCTTTACAATGTAATATATTTCCACTCTTCATGTATGATTATATATAATCTATCAAATAAAAGAGGGAAATGACTTTAGGCTTAACGAAAATATTGATGTTACATGGGTGAGGTTTTATTTGTGAGACATTTTTAAATTCAATTATTTACTAAATTATGTGAAAACAAAAGGAAAAATGTCAAAGAAAAAGGAGAAAAAAGATAAATATAATTGAAACATACCTGGTGTCAAATTATTTTATCCATGTCTAGCTTTATATTATATATATAGATTCCAACGGAATTTTATTAGTTAATTAGTTAATATTGTAGGAATGCACAAATTGGTAAAATGTTGTTGGTTTTTTATTTAATGATAAATAATTTAAAATAATTGTTAGAAATAACTCAAAATGAGAAAGGTAAGCTTAATAGAGTAAACCACAAGAAATATTAAGCAAAATTTAAGAGGAGGTCTCTAAAATTTTCCCCAGATTTATTTGTTTTACATTTTTTGCAAGGAAAAATAACACTTGTAACTTAAAAAGAGAAATTATTTACAAAAGAAAAAAAAATTGAAAGAAGGTGACATGGAATCCACGTAGACTCAGTAGGACCCACTTAAAACATTCCCAACCATCTGCAGCTGACAGCGTAAAATCGTCACAAGTCACAACAGAAGTTGGTTACTGACAATGTAGACGGAAGTTCACAAGTCAGCCTAAAAACCAGATCATATTCAATTAAAAAAATTTCTCAAAATAACTATTACCCTCCTAATAAATTTATTTCTAGTTCTTGAATGATCCAAAAAAAGAAAGAAAAAATAGAATAGTCAAACAAAAAGATTGTTTTCAATCTCTGTTTGTTCACTTCAAGTTCCTTGAGAATATATAATTTATTTTCAATTTTTGATTTTGAGGAGATATGTCAAATCCAAATCATTTACCAACACCACCAGCAGCTCCAAGCAATGTAGATACGGAGAGCCAGAAGACTCCAGCCACTGGAGCTACACAGAGACAGACTCCGGCCACTGGCACCGTGGTGGGACAAATTGTCGAGCGATGGAAGAGAGACGATAAGCTGAAGAAGCTTTTTTTCGGGTTACGTTGTGTTGATTTGCTTTTCTCATTGCTTGCTTTTATAATAATGGCTAGCAACAAACATGGTGATTGGAGAGATTTTGATAAATATGAAGAATACAGGTAAATTCACATGATATGATTACAGATTTTGGATCTAAATTTTGAAAATTTATTTGGTCATGAAAAATCTTCAAATATGTTCAAGTTTCTAGAAACTGTGAATTTTTTGGGAAGAACTTCAAAATTTTCCACATGAAATGCATGTCAAATATATTTTCAAAAACTTAAATACTCAAGTTTTAACTTAAGATCTGCAGCCAAACGGGAGCTTATACTATTATTCTTGATCAGTATCAGTTAAACTTGCTACGAACACTATAAGTTCTCCTCTAACCAAGATATCGTGGAGTTTTTGTTTTCGTTCTGTATCTTTTATGATCTTGGTAATTGAATTGTATTTTGTAATGTTGGTAAGCGCAGGTATGTGCTAGCTATAGCAATTCTGTCCACATTCTACACGGTATTTCTAGTGCTGATACAACTTTACCAACTTTCAACTAACAAGCAAATATTATCGCGGAGGAATTTAGCTTTGCTTGAATTTGTCGGTGATCAGGTTTGTGATTTTTCCTTTTTATCATAATATACATAATAGAACTGTATTTGAAATCGGGATTGAATTGCAGTTGATTGCATACTTGTTACTATCAGCTGCTTCATCTGCTGTACCCCTGACAAATCGGATGAGAGAAAATAATGACAACATGTTCACAGATTCTTCAGCATCAGCAATTGGCGTGGAGCTTGTGGCATTTCTAGCTATGGCAGCGTCGGCTATCATATCTGGATATAAACTTTCAAAACAAACTTACATCTGATAAAGATAGATAATACATAAAACATACTGTTTCATTGATAACTCTTTTGTTTCTCTAAATTTTCTTCATTTGTTACAAATTTATGGACCTTTTGTTCATTGAACAAGTCCTCTTTTTGTATCTTGCTCTGTCTTGTTCGTTTGGTAAATCAATTTGTTGAGGTTTTGAAATTTCCACCAACTTGTAGAAACATTGAAGTCAAATCTGATATTTGCATCAACAGAAGATGGTAACCAAATGTTGATACCCACCCAAGGACAATGCTTACGGATAGATTTAACTAGTCATATAGAAAGTGATCATTTTAATAATGCAGTTTATGGTCAAAGTCTTGAAAAGCATCCTGGTATGGTTGGTGGAAGTTTCCTCCTGATTTATGGTTAAACGAAAATGAGAAACTCTGAGGGACACGACTAATCGGTAACTTCTAAAGAATGAATATTCAACTTCCACAAAAAAAATACTTCTTCTTTCAGCCATGATGCCTCAGTTTCACCTTACACTGATAGATTCATGTATAACCAAAAAAAAAAATCTTAATGAGGAGTTACAGCTGCTAAGAAATCTAAAGGCAGGTTCAAAACAAATAAAATAATGGACTCACTCTTATTTGGGATCCTAAAACCTAACTACGTATTCTAGAAAGAAAAAAAAAATATATCATAAGTTACAATGAATACAGTGACTTGAGAAAGAAATCTCTATCTTTTGCATTTTGGTATGGAGAAATTTCAGTTAAGGAAAGAGCTGAAGAATAGATCGTCTTTAGGCTCTTCTTTGCTTATCGGTTTGGAATTGTTCGTGGGCTGCATTTGATTCATATAAGATCCCGTTGAGGTTCCAAATCCTGAATAACTTGAACTTCCAGAGCTCTGTAGCATCTGCAGGGTGATTGGTGGTTGGATCTGTGTTGTGTTAAAAAACGAGTCATTAAAATTCATTCCCTGATTAGAATGGTTAGCCAACACTGAAGGCCTTGGAACTACTGGCATGTTGTTGGTGTTGCTTCCAGATGGAGGCTTATTCATAACGTAGCTGCCACTACCACGTGCTGCAGGAACATCATGGTTGTGTTTTCCTTCATAAGTTGTGATAACTGCTCTTAGATCATGAGATGCTCGTTCCACATGCTTCCTTACCGGACAGCCAGTAAATGTGCATTTGTAGTAGCTCCTATAAAGACATAACAATTACAAACGTTAAGGTTTACTTTTTCAATAACTTCAAGGACATGAAATGAGAAACTCTATATGACTAAGAATGGAGAATGTGAGTGATAAGAGATTTAATCTTCTCTTTTACTCCATATTTATGCTGACTGATCATTCAATTCGCTGCATAGTAAGATGTAGTGATGAGAAAAAAAACTAATGTTTTATGGTGTAGGGATTCCTGACCTTGGGTTTGGATTTCCTTTGACAACTTTTTGTCCATATTTTCTCCATCTATAGCCGTCATCAAGAATATCAATGTCGCTTGTGGTTTGAACTACGATTCTAGGTTCGCGTACTGTTCTACTTGCAGATGATATGACCTCGTTTTCATTGTCACCCTTCCTGAAAGGACAATCAACATAACAGAGCATTCAAATTTCATATCAAGTATCAACAAAAGGAAAACATTTGGAAGTTTTTGTGTGAAGCTTACCATCTCTTTGCCTCGGGTTCATTTTCATCATTTTCTCCTGACTTACTGATAGGAGACCCTGGATCAACATCCTCATCTCCAAAAGAAGCTGAAGAATTGTCTGGGACGGAAAAGGAGTCTCTTTGAGCATTTTCAAGAAACGTATTTGACTGATTTGTTATATCCAAGTTGGAGTAAGCAAGGTTTTGAATGGATTGTGAAGATGATCTTCTGGTGGATTGAGGCTTTGGATGATTATGGCTCCCCTTATAAACTATCTCAGTAATGTGTCCATCCAAGTTCCTTTCAACCTTCTTCTTTGTAGGACAATTCGGAAATGTACACTTGTAATAGCTTCGCGGATTCTCACTTCCTTTCACTTGCTTTTGTCCATATTTCCTCCAATTATATCCATCTTCTGCCTTCTGTTCTCTAACATATTGAGATGGTTGACAGTAATGCATCGGAGCAGGATTATTCTGCATGTTCTCTTGGGAGAAGCTTTGAATTGGAGCCACTTCTGATTTCACTCCAGTTTTTGCTGTGGCGAATTCAGTTGCCTGTTGCTGCCTTGTCATTAAGTCTTCCTGTTTCAGCCAATTAATTAAGTTTTAGAGGGATTTCCAAGGGAAAGGAAACTTGAAAGAAAAGAAAGCAATTTGTAGTTGTTGGTCCAACAAGACTTGGCTTTTGTCATCTATATTTTATTGCAAATTGCAATCTTGCTTCCATGTTGTCACCAGCAAATCCACAACACAACTTCAAACCAAATATTATTTCCAAATTACTGTTTGCTTTACAATTTTCTTCATTATTTCCATTTCAACTTGGAATTCCGGAAATTGAAGTTTGAATACTTAACTATGCAGAAAAAAATGAAATAACGGGTTTCATTCATGTCCAAACACAACTTCAACTAAATTTTCATTCCAGCAAAGAGATAGACATGTTATTAAATTGGAATATTCTTGGAGGGTTAAACTATTAAGTGTCAATAAACCCGATCAGCTTGACATTTCTTTAAAGCTTGATAAAAGAAATGGATAAGCACTTAATTAATTGTCCATAGAACACTACTCCTTCCATTCCTTCTTATTTGTCACAATATTTTAAATTTCAAATTTAGATGTTACAATCCTTTACAAACCGGTAGGTGACAAAGAACAATTTAATATGATTGAGGAAGGAAATTATACCAATGAGTTTGTTGGAGCAGAGGAGTGAAACATGGATGATGAAGTAGCAGGCCTACTTTGAAAAGAGAAATCAGAATTCCTGGAGTCATCCTCCTTAGAATTCAAATTACCAAAACTCCCTGTAGTTGGTGATGGAAGAGTCTGCTCATAGGTAAACAAAATATTAGTCAGACAAGTTAACAACATGTAAATAAATGAATTCGAATATGATTACTTACATTGGAATTGTTAAACAAAACTGGTGAGTCCAAAAGCATAGAAGGACTCAATGAATGAGGAAAAGCAAGATAAGAAGAAGGCGAAGCTGGAGATGAAGATGAAATCATTGGCAAAGAAGAAGGTGGAAAAGACTTGAATTTTGGAATCTCATCTTTGTTCATAATTCTCTCATCATTAAATCCCCAATTCTTATTATTATCAGAAAGAAAGTCACTAAATGAAGAAGTCATAAATTGGGAAGATGAAAAAGAGTTCATCAAAGTGTTCATGTTTCCACCTGAAGAAGCCATGTAAAAACAGGACAAGACAGACAGTTCAAACTTTTAGAGATTCTGGTTTGAACAAAAAAGAAATAAATAAAAGAGGAAAAAATGATGAGTGCTATAAAGAAAAAAGGGTTGTGGTGTTTCTTCTTATAATAATTTGTTGGGGTTAAGGTGTTAAGGCTTCTTCTAGGAAGCTAAAAGGTACTTTTGACCGTGGAATTTTTGGATATCTTTTTTTTCTAGTATTTGTGATAGTCAAAGCTTGTGGATTTGACCAGTTCTCGGCGGCTCTGGCTCATTCAGAGGGGAACTTGAGTATTTATCCTCTGCGGTTAATAACACCCTACACCCATCAGATGACACACACACTTACTACCACAGCAAATAATTTAATTTTGACACCTAAAAATTTATTACAAATATAACTACTCTTTCTTCTATTTGACTAGGCATTCAATTTAAGATAAAAACTAAAATTATTCCCTTCATTTCAAATTAATTGAATTTTTGCGTCTTTTTTTAAAGTTTAAAATAGTTAAATTGTTCAATATTTGAAATTATTTTTCATATTTGTCCTTTCATTTATTAAAATTTTATATTTTCTAGGAGAAAAGCTACACTACGACACTAGTGAAAAATATTCTTTAAAATTTATTTTTAAATATTTTTCTTAATATATGTGTATTTTCTCATAAATTTAATTAAAATGAGATGAAGGGAGTATAATATAAAATTTATGAAATTATAAATTATTTTACTAAACATAAAAGGAGATTATGAAGTTAAGTTATTGCTAATTTATAGAAATGTTATTATCCCTTGATTTGTTTTTACTTGTCAACGATTTTGAAAATAGATTTCATTCTTATTTGTCAAGAAAAGATACTTATCTTTTTCATGTTTTATCTTAGTATTAGTTATTTCTTTCTCAAATTAATTTTTTAAAACTTAATATTAAATATCAATTAATAAAAATAATATGGTAAAAAAATAAATATGTCAAATTTAAATGTGATAAGTAAAAATGAACGAACAAAATATTATTTTTTAAATAAACTGAAAAAGATGTTATATAAATTAAAACAGACAGACGAAGTAAGTAATGATTTAGCCACGGATACTTAAAATACTCTCTCCGTCCATCTTTACTTGTCACCTATTGACTTAGCACCCAGAGTAAAAAATAGCAAATAATAGGGGTGATTTTACTAAATCAACCTTTGAATATAATAAATACAATATCTTGAAAAATGTAATAGGAAAATGATTATAATTAATGATAAGGAAAAATTAGGAACTAAGTGTAAAATTATCTTTTGATTTCATAAACTGGACAAGTATTATTAGACATCTCAAAATAGTATATGGTACAAGTTAAGCTACTGCTAATTATAGAAATCTTATTATCCCTTGGTTTATTTTTACTTGTCAACAATTTCGAAAATATGATTTTCATTTTTACTTGTCAAAAAAAGTTCATTATCTTTTTCATGTTTTACCTTTGTATTAATTATTTATTTCTCAAATTATTTTTTAATATTCAATATTATATATCAATTAATAAGGACGGTGTGATAAATTTTCATGTCAATCACTGCTTTTTTCAATAAATATATCAATTTAAATGTGATAAGTAAAAATGAATGAAACGAATATTATATTTTTTTAAAAATAAACTAAAAAAAGTGTTATATAAATTAAAACGAACAAAGGGAGTAATGTCTTAGGCATGGATACTTAAAATAGTAATAACCACTAATCCTCTACCCTTTAGTTAGTTGACATTTTCCATTATTAGTAATATTAATTTAAATCTTCTTATGGGTATTATTCTAACATTAGTGGAACTCTAGTCCATGGTATACCTTCTTTTGTTTTTCTCTCTCTCGTTTTGAGCATCTTGGATCCCATTATCTTTGTAGATTAGCTTGGAAAAATCGCTATAAGACACGTGAATTCTTGTTAAATATCAAATTGTTTATTTTCTTAGTTTTGTTGGGAACAACTCCATCCACCACCTAAACGTCACTATTCTTGGTTTTAAAAAGTAGTATCATGTTTAATTTATTTTTTAATATTTAATTTAATATAAAATTTAAGAAAATAAAAGAAATTTGAATATTATGTTAAACAAAATTTAAGAAAGTATTTCATATGTAATTTCCTAGATTCTCCTATTTAGAAGCCATAGTTTCAGCAGTTTCAACTGTCTGTGTCATGATCCAATTTTGGCTTTTTTTGCTTAGTGGTCGAAGTATTACCTTATGTGTACAAGGTCATGGCTTCTATTCTCATTATATTTTTTTGATAATTTTCTGTAAGTTAAAAAGGCTACTATAACATGGAGTCACACTATCAATTTGACATTATGCGGAACTCATGAAAATATTTTATGAATTTTTTAATTTAATTTTTTAAGGCAGTTGCTTGCTTCAACTATTATTTTACAATATAATGAAAAAATTTAATAACATTTAATTATATTATTAAAAATAAATTTATGAATAACTGTTGCGTCCGCATTGCATGGACATAAATTTATTTTCTATAGGTCTCAATAATTAACAACGTCAAATATTAAATCGAGATTAAAAGTGAATTTATGTTGGCCCGTGCTAACAAATGCCTGCTTGATCAGCTTAAGAGTACATCGGTAGTTTTGAATAGTTCTTTTGTTATAATAAAATTGAGAAGTTCATATATATTGCTAAATAAATTTCCGCGGTTCTCTCAAAATTTTATGTGTAACATAAATTAGCTTTCTATAGGTCTCAATATTAACAACTTAAAATATTAAATCTAGATTAAAAATCAATTTATATTGAGCCCGTGTATCGTAACTAGTTTTAGGTAATATATTACACCAACTCTGAGTTACATTTTGTGAAAAAATTTAAACAGCAACCTGCATATAATTTTTTTTTAAAAAAAATTCAACTCGTTGCACCTCCAATCCCTCGTGTATTGTCTAAAACTTGCCCCGCTTCGCCCTGGCCTCACTCCGTTTAGGAGTGTACAAAAATTAAATTAATTAATTACTCAAATTTAAAAAGGTATTTTTTTTATTTTAAAATAAGTGAGTTGTTGAGTTTTATCACACATATTATAAAAAAGAAATAAAGATAAAATCTAATCATGTTTTTCAATTTTTATCATTTTCAAACTCTAAATACTCATCTAATCCATCATTTATTTATAATATAAAATTCAACCTTAGATACTCAATCAATGAACGGCAAAATGGAAAAAAAAATTCAATATATCCCTTGAAAAATGTACAATTTAATTATTTTAAAAATTTAAAAATTCTCCAACAATTCACTTATTTTGAAATACAAGGAGTATTAGTTTATGGGTATTGAGTTATTAGGTTACCAAATTTTTAATGATTATTTTAAAAAATATTAGGTTATCGTCAGTTCGATCTTGACTTTTTAATATTGGGTTATCAATTTGTAGAAATTTACTACTTTACCCTTATACAAGTATTAAATGTTAATACCATCACTATCTTAGTAGTTATTGTCTTTTCCCTCTACCTTTCAATTCACACTTTGTAATAAGAGTTCACAGAAAACAAACTCTTTTATTTGTGTTACACTTGTATAGTTCTTTTTGTGTTAATTACTACCGTTTCTATTTTATGAGCATTCTATAAAGTTACATTATTGTCCTGACACATGAAAATATTGGAGAAGTCATATATTTATTTTATGGTCATTTTTTTATTTGGTAAATCAACACCTAACTGTTAAGGAACAAAAATTGATGAACCAAAATTGATAAAAGATATCTTACTAATTTGGTTGTTGATCTAACATATTTAAAAACTAAAAAAAGATAAATCAAATTGATAATACATAAACTCAAACTAAATCGACCGATTCTCACCCCTATCTCCGTTGATGCCATGTGGGTTGTTGAAATTAAATAATTTTCTAATTAGAAATGCATTCTTTTTAAAACATACAATAAAAGACAAGACAAACAAATTTAAATTAAAAAAATTATAAAAAATCAATAGTATATTAAGATTAGTATAAAAATAAACGAATTATTATATGGATATTCTCTAAATATAGAAATACGTATAATTGACCTCAGGTAGTTTTGACTAAACTTGTTATGCTGTAATACTTTGTGATCTAATACTTCAAAAGAGAAATTAGTTTTTGTTCAATTACTTATCTTAGTGAAAAGTAAGAAAACAAAAGTTACTCTTGTAGTTACTTTAGAGTCACTAAAGTGTTCTTCAATATATATTAATGACCAACTAACTAGTATACCTTTCAGCTAATTTCTGAAAGTTAATTTCGTTATAAAAGATGGGCCTGGAGTAAGTTTCTGCTTGTAGAAAAATAAATGAATAGATTAACACATCAAGTTCATTTTGTATTGCAATATCCTCTATGCCTTTTTTTTTGGGGCATGATATATATATATGAACAAGTTGAAATATAAGTTGGTTAATTATATTATGAGTCGTGAGCATGTGTCGTCTTATAAATTAAGCGTGACGTGCATACTCGTTACTTGTTAGAAATATTAATTAAAACAATCATTTTAGAGTTTTATTAGGATAATCTCAGTTTTATACAAAGCAAACATGAATAGTATATAGTAGGTAGCCTTATAGTGTGCACGGGAACTTCTTGGTCAAAGTCATTTCTTAGAGTTTCTGTTCCATTTAAGTTTAATTAAATAAATGAAGCACCTATAATAAAGGACATATTTTTAAAAAGAGATTAAAATGACAAGTGGGCAGCAATAATACAATGTTTTCATAAAAATGTGTTGCTATCATCCCTCTAAGCTCCAACTGTTCAAGTTTTTCTTTTCTTTCTGCATTTGCAGTTCTAATTTTGGCTGTTGACTATTCTGTTATCTAACCTTTATTTACGGCGGTTTGGAAAGTCATTTTGTAATTAAATTTAATATAATTTGGTATAATTACATTGCCTAATCTATTTGATTGGTGAGGTATGTAACTTCTCTAATTCATTCCATCTAGTATAAACTTAAATACCCCAGGAAAGTTAGGAAAAATGGCTTAGAAAGAGTCACTAGGAGAAACCATGAAGAGCCATCTACGGCGTATAAATGGGACCTCATAGTTGCTCATGTGGCTTATACAATTTTTTCTAAATCTGAAGCCCATGTAAGAGTTTATTTATGGACCGTAATTCATTCTACGACCCGTAGATGGTATTCGTAGTTTGAAATTTCAAATATCATATTTTTTAGATCTTAAATCATGATAGACAGGACGACTCGTACTTTCTACGGTCCATAGAAGAAGGTTTGTAGAACCCCAAGTGCAATTTCCAGTGACCCCATTTTTGGGCACCTCTATCAACGAGAGGTTAATTATGACCCGTGAAGTGAACCACGACTCATAAATAGGATTTCGTTTCCCTTCGACAGTTTTAAGAAGGGATATTTTTGTCTTTTCTTATCCTTTTTAATAAAAACTCTCGATAGTTTGGGGTTAATTTGGACCCCTTAACAATACCCTATGCGTACTATTCTTCATCCTATACTTAGAAACTTTGAGATCACCAAGGAAGGGAGAAAAGCTAGGGTTCTGAGCGTGTGATTGAAGATCGTCAGAGAGTTGATTGTTCCTCATAATCCCAGGTATGTAAGGCTACCTAAAGTGTTGGATTGAGTTCGTCTCATGCGCTCCTTCACCTACATGAGTCAAATCAATGTACATGAATCGAGTAGAGAAATTCTGCAATCCTAATCTTTTAGTTATTTATATTTATTTTGAGCCTTTATGCGTATCTATGCACGACTTGGTGAATTTACATGCTGGTTACATGAGATTGGAGTATTGATTACACATGTCAACAGGAACCCTTACTTGCATTATTCTATGTAATGATTATTGCCTTGGTTAAATTGAGAATGCAATTGTGAATATCGAAGTGAGTTAATTGAGCATGAAGGTAGCAAGATGAGTATCTTACATGTCTTTATATGATGAGTATCTTACATGACCTTCTGTGATGAGTATGATTGATTGGAGTCTAAATGACTATTCGAGTTAGACTCTTTGGTGATTTGATGAGTTTTGCTAGCTTGCATGACTGGTATTCCAAATTTGTTGATTTGTTGAGTGATTGAATGGAGTTAGATTAGAATTAATATAAAGATGTGATTAATTGATTGATATGAACATATTGAGTCACTGAGAGGAGTATTGAGCACCGATATGGGCATGAGTAAGAAACAACTCCAACCCATAAACTATGCTGCTAGCGTAGGATAGGGGCTATGCTTCCTATGTCCCAAAAAGATGGACATTAATTGTGGATCCAGATTGGATTGATCATCCTTTACCTTGGCAAGTATTGGATGGCTGTGGCAGCGACAATAAAATGTTATATCATCACCAGCTCATATGTGATGGTTGTGGGTTAGAGAAACTCCTTAATTTGTGCATAAATGATTTGACTGAGTTACATGCTAGAGTTTTTTTTAGGATCATTGTTTTATTATAAAAATCTTGCACCCTTTATTAAGTTGAGTTAAGGATCGTTGAGTTGATTGTTTGTTCTCATTTGGTTGATTTGTGTTTGAGCCTTACTTGTTTTCTTAACCATTTCATATACCAGTATATTTAATGTACTGATGCATATTTGGGCCTTCATCATTTAATGATATAGATACAGGTGATAGAGGCCTTCAATAAGTGTGTCGTTAAAGTCCTATTTCTTCTCCGCAGATCGTGGTGAGCCCTTTTTTTCTATTCAGAGAAACCTTTTCTTTTATCTTTATTGAGTAGTATTACTTTATTTTGAGGTAGTTTGAGACTTGTCTTATGTAACACATCTTGCGCACCTTGAAAAAATGCCTTATAGTGTATTTTTTGGATATCTCAAAATCTATGTATAATTTCGCAAATTCGACTTCATAATCAGTTTCAAGAGGTAAAATTATGTAGAAAAGGGGTGGTATTCAATTTTTAGATAACCATAGAGAAAAATAATTTTATGGGTAATTCCAGGCTTAACCAGAAAAATATGCTACCAGTCTGCATCACGGACTTGTCGACCACTAGTACAAAAATGGCCTAAACCCATTCCTGGGTCAAAACAGGAGAAAAATCAAACTTCGTGCAAAAATGACTACTCTGTAACAAGTCCGCATTGAGGACTTATCGCGCACTAGTTCAATTTTGTTTTTTAATTTACTGTTTTCACTTAAGGGCAATTTGGTAATAACCCAAAAACTATATAGACAAGAGACTCTTATTCCTTAGCCATTTTTTAGCCCTAATGCTCACAAATATCTCTCAAATCCTCTCCAAAAACATCATCAACTATTCCATTAAATTTCAAGAATCTTAAGAACTTACTTTGGAGTTTCAAGAACCCAATTCAAGCCCAAATCTTCCTCAAGTCTTTCTTCAAGAAAACTCCAAGATTAAGGTATATGAGCTTCATTGATGGGATTCCTTTCACCCATGAAACCAATCCTTCTTCTTTACCAAAGTTTATGAATTTTAAGGTTAAATACTTTATATGTAAATCTTACTATGCATTGTATACATGATTTAAGTTTAAATTCTTCAAGTAATAATTTGTTTATACTTGAATACCGTTAGGGTTTGATATTATGATGGGTTTTATGATACTAAAGACATGCACCTTATGATTCCATGAAATCTATGAAGAACTTATTATGAATTTTAGTTGGATTTTATGATACCCAAATTGGAGTTTTTACCACAATGTTAGTGAGTTGACTTGAATGACTTTTAAATGAATTGATTTTACTTCTCCCATATCTTATACTCTTGAATTGCATGATTTTAAGCATATGCACATATACCCAACCATTATTTAATGAAAGTTACGTGACAAGTCTCTTAAATTGATAACGACCTTAGAAAAGGCATGCAAATTATAAATATTATAAATGTTGAAGAGCTATTACGCATGCTATGAGCTCATGAGAATGTTACAAGTGTATGAATAATATGAAACCCTTTCTTGATATTATAATGTGATGATTTGATGAGCTACTCTTATGATGCTACTATGAGTTATGAAATTATGTAAGCTATGAATATGTATATGAATTGAGTATTTCGTGGGATTGTCGATCTAGCACCGAGTAAACCTTGGATGGTAGCCATTATCCCAAAACTATGTGCCATCATAGGGTATTATGTGATATCTACCGAAAAGCTCACACCGTAAGGTAAATTACATTATAATCCCTATCGAAAAGATTGTATCTTAAGGTAAGGAGATATCTTGATACCTACCAAAAAGGCCATGCTGTAAGGTAAACATATCCTATGAAACCTACTGAAAAAGGTGATGCCTTAAGGTAATATCTTGTAAAACCCTCCGGAATGGTCATGCCATAAGGTAGGGGATATTTGACAATACTCTCTGAAAACGTTATATTGTAAGGTTATGTCACCCCATAACTCTATACTCATATGTACCTATTTCAAGCCTCATTTGTATAGGTGGAAAGTGTATTAGGGTCATGAGAGACTCCTAGCACTTGGACGAGTTTAAAATTTGCCTATAAATTAAGTTTTGAGTGTTGGATCGTGCAAAGGTCAACTTTAAATGATCATAACTTTTAGCACACAAAGAATTAGATGACCTATGACGTACCAAATGAAACCTTTTGAATTATCTTTCTAATGCAACTGGTTTCACCTTATTTTTATTCGGAGTCAAAAGTTATGGCCATTTTACTGAAGATTGCTAGTGCAAAGTTGCACTACGAAACCTCTATTACGAGGTCATAGTGTGGGCTGCGGGTCGTAGTGTGACTCGTAGAAAGTTCTAGAGACTCCAAAATTGAGCCAAAGGATTACAAGAGGGGTCCTACGAGTCGTAGTACTGTTCACGACTCGTAACGGGGCTCATAGGGGACGTTTGACAACTTTTTATGAAGGATTATTTTGGTCCTTTCCTACCCTTTCTAAATCCAAGATTGACTTTTTTATACTCATTTAAGGTCCCAAACCTTTTCGTTCATCATTTTTATTATCAAATTATTCTCTCTAAAAATCTCTCCAAGACTTTATCAAGATCCCGATTCAAATTCAAGGATCTCAAGAACAACTTTGGATTTTAAGGACCCAATCCAAGCTTTAAGTCTCCTTCAAGTTTACTCCAAGAAATTCCAAGTTTAGGTATGTGGGTCTTTATCCATGGGTCCTTTTACCCATGGAGCCCAACCTTCTCTTTTTATGTAAATTGCATGATTCAAGTTGTATTACCTATGAGTATCTTTTATTATGAAATTTCAACATAAATTATGTTGGGGTTTTTTGAGATTATGTATGATTTGAGTTATGCAACTATGAATTATTATGAGCTTTTGTGATGGATTTCAAGATACCCTAAATGAGGATTTTATTATAATATTGGTGGGTTGATTTGAATGATTTTTAAATGGGTTGATCTTACTACTCTTGAAATGCATGATTTTAAGTACATGGACATATGCCCACCATGTGTTTGACAAAATTACT